>PVJC01019328.1:0-27530 GCA_004026665.1 Murina feae
GAACCATAGGAAAAGATAGTCACTCTTTCAAATGTTTTATAAACCTGAACAGGACTCCTATGGCTCCAATTGCTACTGACAAGCATATTTTGACCCCCAAGAGCAGTCAGCCTTAAAACAAAGTTCATACTGTGATTAGCAGAACGGTGAGATGGAAAGAACCTGAGTCCCTCATGACATCATCGATCACAAGAGTAATGCGCCTTGAAGGCCACACCACTTTTAGATTCCTTATTATATGTGAGCCAATAAACTTTATTATTTAAAGTGGTCTGGAGGTTTATTTTTTTACTTGTTTCTGCTCCTTGCAGCCAAAACATCTGATAAAAATGTGTATCTACTGACTCCTCCTTCCTTCACTGCTCCTGGAAAATACTTTCATAAACATTGGAAAGAGCTTGAAAAATCACAACCTAAATAATTGGTCAAAATATTAAACTGTGACAAGTTTGAGTGGTTGATGATTTTTATTTATCTTTTTCCTTCCTTCCTTTCTTCCTCCCTTTCTATAGGGAACAGAAGATATATTTTTAACTTTTAAAAAAAGGAGACCTGTAGAACAAATATATTTTATGTACAAAAATAAAACCACAGCAATATTTGTAACTTGGTTGAGAAAAATTACCTTAAAAATTCTATTTTTCAGATCCAAGTACAATCTAGGCCATGATCTGCAATTTGGTACAGTTGGAACTTCTGAAAACTCCCTCTGTAATAGACAGGTAAAGGCAGACACCTAGTCATTGCAAGGGATATTTATATGCCTGTGGAGGCGGAAGAAAGAGATTTTTGCAAAATTACTTCAGAAGGAGAATGCCTGTTTAAAAAAGACACACACAGTTCCAAAAATGATTCAGTTTGCAATTTATGAAACAAGTAATCCATTCCAGCAATCCAAGAAAATGTTTCCTATCCCCAAACACATAGTGTCTTGACTCAAACTCTGAAGGTCAAAAACCTATGATTTTGACAGACCAGAAAGGAAAGAGCTTTTAAGAAGCAAAGCACTCTTGCCTGTACATAGAGAATGTTTGAAGGTTCAAAGATATGGGAGCAGAACGCGCTTCTCATTTTTAACACATTGCGGGCGGATCATGAGCATTCTCATGTTTTCATATTACACAGTGTCTTACATAAACGTGAAAGGCACGCCTTAAAATTAAGTACCCATTGCATTTTGAAGTTATTTATTACATGTTCTCCCAAGCTAATGTCTTTTTAAAATATAATACTTTATAAAACATTTTTTGTACTCATGCAATAGAAACGTATCTGGCCACTGGGTAAAGCTAGCAGTAAAACTACTGGTGCACAATGTATAACTATGAGAGACTTTCACATCTGCTGAATTAATCCTCTTCCCTAGAATTTGCCATTTCATACAGTTTTCTCAGGCATCTAAATACAAAAGCTAATGACTTCATATTTGTGGATAACAGACAAAACACAGGGCTGAATTTAGGGGATGAGCTTAAATCTCAGGTCTGCCCACCAACCAGCTGGGTGGCATTGGGCAAATCACCTTCTCTCTCCAGGGCTCATTTCCTCATCTGCAAAATGATCCCTCTGTCTCCACAATTATAGGTTCCTGGGGAAATAAGAGGACCTGAGTAAATGCTAAAGAGGCTCATGGGCATGATAGCCCAGTTTTCTGTCCTCTTCACTCACCCAACATTTCATAACTCTAAGTCTTAGCCAGCCCTGTTTACAGCCCACAGTGGGTGAGTCTCTCATGGTCAAGCCGCAGGGGGAGAAGATTTCTTCACATGTACTCAAGCCAGAAACAACAACTCCTCTTCCAAATCTGCATTCAACCCCTACTGTACCTTTGGTGCCCTGAGAGTGAATCCACATCATCACTGCAGATGAAAACTGAATCTAACACCCCTGCTCCTTTTCTGCTTCACATTTTAGAAATGACCCAGTGGTCATGGTGTAGGAAACATGATTGGTTTTGTAGTAAACCTAGGTTAAGGATGGTGGGGAAGAGGGACTGAGTGAACCTGGAGTCCTTTGGAGGCACATGTGTACAAAGACATACCCTTGGTTCACACCCAAGTCCTTGGGCTACAGCTTCAAAGCCAACCATGACTCACAAGACCAGGGCTACAACGGGTGACTAAGAAATACAACTCAACAAAGAAATAGTAACAGAAACAAAGTACTCTGGAGGAAGTTTGGCCTAAGCATGTCAAAGATTCTCTAAGGAAGAACAGAGAGCCAAGAAGAGGCTTCTATAAAGTCTGTGAAAAAAACAACAGGCAGCCTGGCGGGTGTGGCTGAGTGGTTGACGGTCAACCTACGAACCAGGACATCACGATTTGATTCCCAGAAAGGGCGGATACCTGGGTTGCTGGCTTGATTCCCAGTGTGGGATGTGCAGTAAGCAGCAATCCATGATTCTCTCTCATCATTGATGTTTCTATTTCTCTCTCCCTCTCTTTTCCTCCCTAAAATCAATAAAAATATTTTTTTAATTAAAAAAAAAAAAAAAAAACAGCAGGCGCCGTAGCCAGTTCGGCTCTGTGGATAGAGCATTGGCCTGTGGACTGAAAGCTCCCAGGTTCGATTCTAGTCAAGGGCGTGTGCCTTGGTTGCGGGCACATCCCCAGTAGGAGGTGTGCAGGAGGCAGCTGGTCAATGTTTCTCTCATCGATGTTTCTGACTCTCTATCCCTCTCCCTTCCTCTCTGTAAAAAATTAATAAAATATATTTTTAAAAAAACAGCAGGCAACTGTAATGCATTAACCTTGACTCTGACAACATTCTGGAAACAATTTAGAAAATTTTCTTATTGACTGTGTGTTGGATGTCAATAAATTATGTTTCCTTGGTTATGGAAATATTAAGATTATTGAATAGGAAAGTGAAAAATGTCTTTGTGGCCTGGATGGTGTGATCAGTGGTTAGAGTGTAGGCCTGCGCACCAGAAATTCTCGGGTTTGATTCTCAATCAAGGGCACATACCTCAGTTGCAGGTTCGATCCCTGCCCCTGGTCAGGGTGCATGTAGGAGGCAACCATTTGATGAGTCTCTCACATGTTGATGTTTCTCTCTCCTCTCTCTCTCCCTCCATCTTCCCTCTTTTCCACTCTCTCTAAAAGTCAATGGAAAAAATATCCTCACTCTTTGGATTATTTTTTTAAATGTCTTTATTTATGCATTATTTAGAATCATATGGAAGTGAAGTAACATGATGCCAACATATTACTTGCAGATGGCTTAAAAAACTAAAGTGTGTGTGTGTGTGTGTGTGTGTGTGTGTGCGCGCGCACACGCGCACACACTAATAACTGGTGAGTCTAGAAGTACGGTATTTGCGTGTTAATTATTTCTGTTCTTTCAACTTTCCTGGGGTTTTAATTTTTTAATTTAAGACTAGGATCAGAGAATATGGCCTCCGGGGAGTCTCACAGCTACAGGCCCTTGGGATGTTTCCCTTTTCCAGGAGCAACTTGGCTTCCTGCGCTGCTAGCAAAAATAATCACTGACACTTGTCATGACCAACCACAGAAGTTACCGTTGCTAAGAAAAGGTCCAGGAGGCAATATTATTGTCCCTATTTCACAAAGGAGAAAACTGAAGTACATTCAAATTAGCTAACTTGTGAGAAGTCACTGCAGCAGCCATACCGACATCCTCCCTAGACGCCTGTTTCTGTTTCCTTCACTCCCAGCAGCTCACCTGCACCCTTCCTCAGAGGACAGCCCTTGGCTATCAACACCCCTTCACCTGGACACCATACTCAGAGAGTTTATGTCCCTCCAAGTGACTCGTAGCAATGGCCACCTCATCCATAGCAGAAGACTAGGAATTTCTTCCATTTCAGTTTCATCCCAGAAGATAGATCCTTCCTTCATTGTGCCATGTACTTACAAAGCTCAACTGCTTGTTCCTGAAATCAAATTATTTCCCTCCCACCATCCTGATAGCCCCCACACATGCTTGTCATTTTATTCCCTGTTCTCTTGGTTGCCATGGATGAGCAATGCTTCAGGATAAAGGCCCATAATTACAGGCTAACACTGTATTCAGTTGACTCTTGCAGCCACCAGATGTCTAAACAGAGAACAGGCAAACAGAAGCCTTAAGGTAGCCTGGCTCTATACTTATTTAGCTCCTACGTGTTTCATGTGACATACTAGGTATGCACTTTGTGGAAGAATTTGTTATGTTGACTAATTTTTAAGTATCATTCCTTTGGAAAGGGCCTTGGACATCATTCAAGTCTGCTTCTAGAGACAGGAAGCTCATACTTCAGCAAGGTAGCTGGGTCCATATGGTGACCATCTAAATTGTCACAAAGTTATTCCTTAAGAGGAAAGAGTGTGACCATTGGTGCCTGAACTTTGTGGAATCTATTCTTGCTGTCCGGAGATTTCTTGTGCTTCCTTCACAGATCTTGGCTGAATTTCAGAACTAAAATTGGCTGAATAACTATGTACTCTATGAGTTAAGTGCTTTTTTTTTGAGGAGGTAGTAATCAAAATAATGTAATAACTGCTATAGTCTAGAGGTCGCCAACTAAGCAGAATGTCGGTACTGGGGGGAAGCCTAGAAACAGTGCTGTCAAATACATGATGTTCTTTTAAACATTTGGAAGTATATTGTTGAAGAATTGGCAACCTCGAGCTTCCCCTTCAGCAGGCAACTGTTGGAAACTACAGGCTATCTCCTTAAAATTGCCATCTCCTTGTTTTGTTCATTATGTGCTTGTTGATGTCATCAGAGAAAAATGCTTACACCTTTTTTTTTTTTTAGTCCTTTATAAAAACTACAAAAACTGGATTTTTTGTTTTTGTTTTAAATATATTTTATTGATTTTTTACAGAGAGGAAGGGAGCGGGATAGAGAGTTAGAAACATCGATGAGAGAGAAACATTGATCAGCTGCCTCCTGCACACTCCTTACTGGGGATGTGCCCACAATCAAGGTTCATGCCCTCGACCGGAATCAAACCTGGGACCCTTCAGTCCCCAGGCCAACACTCTATCCACTGAGCCAAACCGGTTAGGGCAGAAACTGGATGTTTTTTAAATGACTTTTTAAATATAGAAAAGAAGAAGAAAATTGCCAAACAGAACTTTGTCTGAAAAGAAACACATCTGCCTCATTTGTCATACATCTGTTTCTAATTTCATGAAGGAGCCTTCTGTCAGCAGCACTCCTGCTTGTTACACAGACGGGCACTGTAACAGAGAATCCTCACGTAACCCGGAACAAGTTTTTCCACGGCCACAGAGGCAATAGACTCATCAGAAGCAGATCTCTGAAACATGGCTTTTTTTTTAAATTTTGGTAAAAAAATTGGAACATCATGGAGAGTACTTCTCTGCCACTCAGAAGAGGGAAATCTTTAAAAGTACATGGGATTATGAGCAGACTTACTCTCTTAGCAAATATGCAGTAGTTTTAGCTATAGTCACTATGTTGTACATGACATCCTCACGACTTAGTTTATAACTGGAAGTGTGTACCTTTTGACCCTCTTCACTCACTTTGCCCTACCCTGCTCCCCTCCGCAAGCCACCAACTATTCTCTGCATTTGTGGGCTCGGTTTGTTGTTGGTTTTTTAGAGTCCACATATAAGTGAGCTCATACAATATTTTTCTTTCTCTGCCTGACTTATTTCACTTAGCATAATGCCCTCAAGTTTCATCCATGCTATAAAGTTGCAAATGGCAAGACTCCATTCTTCTTAAGACTGTATAATATTCCATTTACACTTAACGTTGTTTCCAAATAGTGGCTATTGTAAATAATACTGCAATGAACGTGGGGGTGCATACATCTTTTTGAATTCATGTTTTCATTTTCTTTGAATAAATCCCATAGTAGTGGAATTGCTGTATCATATGATAATTCCATTTTTTTAATTTTTCAGGACCCTTTAGACTATTTCCATAGTGGCTGTACAATTTACCTTCCCACGCACAGAATACAAGAGTTCCCTTTTCTTCACATTCTCACCAACACTTGTTATTCTTGTCCTTTTTTATGATAGCCATCCCCACAGGTGTAAGGTGATATTTCATTGTGGTTTTGATTTGCGTTTCCCTGATGGTTAATGATGTTGAACGTCTTTCCATATGCCTGTTGTTCATCGTAGAGCTCCTTTGGGAAAATGTCTGTTCAGGTCCTCTGCCCACTTTTAATTAAATTGTTTGGTTTTTTTGCTATTGAGTTGTATGAGCATTTTAAATTACAATTGAAATATCATATTTTATCACATTTGCATAGACTTTAGCTATTTTTGTTTTTAAACAAAAATCCAAATTCTTGCCATGCCCCAAGTTCACAATTTTGTACTTTGTAATAACTGCAGGTATCAGTACAGAATGAAACACAGAATTATGTTCTTTAAAATCAAGGTAAATCCATATATTTTCCAGTTTTATTGCATATTTTTGAAATTTAGAAGATATTTAATACAAAATCTCCAAATTTACAAAATATATATTTGGCAAAATATAATTATCATTTAAAAATGGTCATAGCCCTGACCGGTGTTTGCTCAGTGGTTTGGAGCATTGTCCTATGCACCAAAGGGCTCTGGTCCAATTCCCAGTCGACTCTTGGTCTGGGCACTTACCCTGGCTGCAGGCTTGATGCCTGGTTAGGACAAATGCAGGAGGCAACAGATCAATGTTTCTCTGTCACATAGATGTTTCTCTCTCTCCCTCTCCTTTCCTCTCTTTCAAAAATCAATAAAATTAAAAAAAATATTAAAAATGAGCATATTACTAAAGAAACGATTCGTTTGTAGCCCTGGCCATG
The DNA here is from genome assembly GCA_004026665.1 of Murina feae. NCBI lineage: Eukaryota > Metazoa > Chordata > Mammalia > Chiroptera > Vespertilionidae > Murina > Murina feae. The sequence continues at coordinate 6,779 of PVJC01019328.1, forward strand.
TAGCTCAGTTGGTTAGAGTGTCCTCCAGATTAACCAAGATTATGGGTTTGATCCCTGGTCAGAATCAACGAATGAGTGTGTAAATAAGTGGAACAATAAAAATCTCTCTCTCTCTCTCTCCCTCTCCTCTCCCTCACCCTCTCCCTCTCCCCTCCTCTCTTTCTCTAAGATCAGTGAATAAAAATTAAAAACAAACAAAAAACAGAAAAAGAAAAGGTTCGTTCACACTTTCTGCCACTCTCCGCAATCTAGACATTTTGTCCGTGAAAGGCCTTGGCCTCCAGACAAACTTCTTATCAATTATTTGGCATCTTCTTATCAACTCAAACACAAACTTGCTTCTTGATCTTTAAACTCAGCTAGTGGAAAAAAAAAAAAGAAATGATTGCTTTTAAAAACAGTTTAAGTCACATAACATTTATAATTTTATTCACATTCTGGCTAAAAATCAGCAAGTACATGAAATCAAAATGGCCCATCCATGGTTTCCTTCCCACAGCAGCTCAATATGGCCTGGGTGGCATCCAGAGCAAACCAGTGGGAGGGCAGCTGGAGGAGGCCAAGTGCTCAGAGTAAGATTCCCCCACCGCTGACCTTCACATCCTCCTCTGTACCTTCCCTCTGCTGCCAAGGATCCCAAGGCTTTGCTCCAACTGTAAGGCTTTCCAGTTGAGAAAGCCTCTATCCTGAAAAACAAATCGGGAAAGGGAAGAATACGTCCTCTTCTATGGCTTGAAAACATAAAAGGCAACTCTCTGTGTCTGTGCCAGCTGGCTAGGCCTCTCCAATATCTTCTCCCCTTTGACCCAGGGGCAAATCTGAGCTTACATGGGCCCATAATGAGGCTCCTGCTCACCCCTCCAGGATTACATACATGTGCCCACACAGCAGGGTCTCAAATAATGTAGCTTTGCTCAATGTCATTTCGTTATAATGTTGATGCGGTGGGGGAGAGAGGGGGTGGGAAAGATGGGGGCGGTGATGAGAATTGATTCCAGGCTGGGCCACTGTCTGCTGAGTTTGCAGGTTCTCCCCAGGTCTGTGTGGATTTTCCTCTGGATACTCAGGTTCCTTCCCACGTTCCAAAGTCACCTACGTGAAATGAACTGGCATGGCTAAACTGTCCCAGTCTGAGTGAGTGTGAGTGCAGGTGTAAGAGGCCCTGCAATAGGATGGCGGTCTCTACAGTGTGGGTCTTCACCTTGAGCCTGAGCTGAGCTGCCCAGATAAGCTCCGACCACCCACATCCTGAACTGGAGTAAGTGGTTTGGAAAAGAATGATCTTACTTGTTTATATTAACCTTTTTTAAGTGTAAACATAGTTCACATTTATTTCAATGTTTAATATTAAACGTGTTGCTCAGCTGGTTCAGCCTGTCGGCTGAACGGTCCCAAGTTCAATTCCAGCCAAGGGCACATGCCTGGTTGCGGGCTTGATCCCCAGTAGGGGGCATGCAGGAGACAGCCAATCAATGATTCTCGTCATTGATGTTTCTATCTCTCTCACCCTCTCCTTACCTCTCTAGAATCAATAAAAATGTATTAAAATATACATATATTACTAGTAAATGTTTTAGGTCATTATTTAGAAGTTTGGTGATCATTTTGTGACCAAAAATATGCAAAAGGAACTTAAATCTTTTTTATATCAATTAGCCTATGGTGAAATTGGTTTCATTATACATCACTTAGCTTAAAATCACAGTTTCCAAAAACTTATGGATGATGTCACACAGCTTTGTGATTGCTTCATTTTGCCTTCACCTATTACTTTCCTAGGGCTGCTATAACAAAATACCACGAAGTGAGTGACTTAAATAACAGAAATTTCCTGGCTCAGGGATCTGGGGGCTAGAAGAAGGAGATTTCAGCAGGGTTAGTTCTAAGGGCTGTGATGAAAAGTTTTGTTCCGTGACCCTCTCCTAGTTTCTGATAATTTGCTGGCCATCTTTGGCATTCCTTGATAGCTGCCTTCCAGTTACAGGATGTTCTCTCTGTGTGTGTCTTGTTAAGAAACAAATTCAACGGAGTACATTTTAAAGATCACATGGCTTTATTCAAAGATTCATGGTCCAGGCAGCATCCAATCTAGCAGCTAGAATGGAGCTCAAAGATATATACAAAGCAAGAGATTTTATACCCAGAAGGGAGCAGGAATGAAGAAGTTGTCTTAGAGGGAGAAAAAAGCAGATTGGTTATTGCAAGGTTACTTTTCTTAGAGGGGCTAGCTGGCATCTATCAGCAGATTGCCCTTCTTATGCTGATCAGGTGTTCCCGATGGACTGGTCTAAGACTGCATTTCTATTTATGTCTGTCTCTGTGTCCAATTTCCCTTGAGTCATACTGGATGAGGGCCCACTCTAATGATTTCATTTTATCTTGATTACCTCTGTAGAGACCCTATTTCCAAATAAGGCCACATTCTGAAGCACTGGGTGTTAGGACTTCAACATATCTTCTTGCTACCTAGCAACAAGATATGTTGAAGTCCTAACACCCCGTGCCTCCTCTACACAGTAAGAGCTTTAAGAACAGGTCTGTCCTGTCGCTCATTTTAGCCCCAGAGCCTTACTGAATGTCATCCAGATGGAAAGTTCAACAAATATTTGCTGAATAAGCAAATAGGTGACGAACCCACCTTCTTTGGACTTTTCTCAAGTCAAATAAAATATGAACTGTGGACATACTACAGGCAAAGCACTAACTGATTATATTTGTTATTCAATGGCGTGAACAATTCTCCCTAATTCTAAAGCATGAGTGCCTGCATACTTCGGAAACAGACACCAATGTATGTTTAAGAATTTGGAGCAAAATTTAACTTTTAACCCAGTGTGTTAAGGATTTCATGTGAAAGTAAGCACCTTGGCAGTTTTTCTGAACAGTTAGGATCTTAATATCTAGGACTCATGGTAAATGGAAACTGCTGAGCAAAAGCAGTGCTTGAGTTCTTCCCTGCTCACCAGAGAACAAGGCTTCTGGAGTCTTTCCTTTGAGAATCACAGTAGCTCTCAAGTTGATCCTCCACTATAGACTGGAGTAAGGACTTACCTAGTTTTCTGTGCACCTTTCTTTTTCTTCCTGGTGGCTGGTAGGATCCAACAGAATGATATATTTGAATTCTTTGGACTTAGAATCCAGCAACATGGCTCCATCGTGTGATGGCAGAAAAGGGCTTAGAAGATAACAGTGATTATCAAACCTGCCCACTCAGGAGTGTCATAGGTCCTCCTGCCTGCAAGAAGCATCACCATCTCACCTGCAAGGAGGGAGACCCAAATTCCACATCACCTTTGATGAGGCAGGGAGGAGGGCGGGCCTCCACTGTGTGAAGGGGGCAAGGCCTGATTTGCGTGGGAGGGGAGATGCTGCTGCTACTTCTGCTGGGTGGTCGAGAGGCTGTGAGGGAGGCTGCAGACTGAACTTCTGTCTGCCCCAGTGGTGGAGCAGGTGGGTCTGAGCTGAGGTACCGGAGTGGATGAGTGGGCAAGAAGACCTGTTTCCACACACTCTATACATTCTATGTATCCCCACTAACTCAGACCCAACCCTCTCTATTCGGTCTGGTTTATGAAAGGGGCAGATATACCCTGATTTTTCTGCTGTGGCCACAAGGAGACTGTGGCCAAAGTTGTGAGAAAGGGTGCCAAGTTTCCTGAGTCTCCTCGGAAATCCCCAGACCAAGAACCACTCCTGTCAAACATGCTAGAATGGCAAGAGGAAGGGCTGCAAGATATAAACCTTGTGAGTGCGCAGAGAACTTGTGTGAAATATTATTACATGTGCCCTGACCAGTGTGGCTCAGTTGGTTGGAGCATCGTCCCCTACTCCAAAAGATGGTGGGTTCAATTCCCAGTCAGGGCATGTACCCAGGTTACAGGTTCAGTCACCAGTTTGGTCATGTGAGAGGCAACCAATCAATGTTTCTCTCTCTCTCTCCCTCTGTCTCTCTCAATTAAGAAAACTAAATAAAGAAATATAGTTACATGTATAGAAGACGGGGAACCTGTTCACCTGTGAAATCTTGGACAATTAATTTAACATGTGGAACTTCAGTTTTATTACAATAAAAGGGGACTAATAACTTCTACCCCTTTACACTTTTGTGAGGACTTAATAATTTAACATGAGTGTTGGAATTCAGTTGTATTCAAAATCTGCCTTCCACCTACAAGTTGAATGTTCTTGGATAAATGATTTAGCCAGATTAAATAGCATGTTAAGTGTTCCCATCAGTAAAACAAAAATACACTGTGAACTGTGTAACCCAAGTGTGGCAGGATGCCTATGGGCAAATAGATTTCTCCTGTTTCCACCTCAAAGCAGGTCTCAGATTTTTAATTCAGTTCCCTAAATGTGTTTTTAAAAAGCTCCAGATTTGGCAATGATTTACCAGATATGACACTAAACCATAGGCAACAAAACATAAAAATAGATAAATTGCAACTCATCAAAAAAATAATAAAGTTTGGGTGCGCTCTCCCTCTTGGGAACACACCAGGTGTTCCCTCCCCTTCTTCCCACCAGAGTGTATTACCTTTGCCTTTCTCTCTTCTAATCTCCAAGGGTCCTTCTTTTACTTCTGTAATAAATTAAAAAGACAGTTGTACACCATGTTCAAGTAGCATTATTTACAATAGCCAAAAGGTGAAATCAACCAATGTCCATCAATGGATGAATGAACAAACAAGATATGATATATACACACAAAGGAATGTTATTTGGCCTTAAAAAGGAAGGAAATTCTGCTCTAGCCAAGGTTTCAGGTTCAACCCCAGTCAGGGCACATACAAGAATCAACCAATGAATCCTATCTAATAAAAGAGTAGTATGCAAATTAACCATCACTCTGAGACAAAGATGGCTGCACCCATAGCCACAAGATGGCTGTGCCCAGTCCCCTCACCCCAGCTGTGTCCACTGCCACCCGGCTGTGTGTGCTCACCAGCCGCCTGGCGAGAAGTGCCTGCCGTGTATGTCCACTCAGCGGTCAGGCACCCACTGGGCTGTGTGTGCTCATCAGCTCCCCCCACCCCCACCCCTGCACGAATTTCATGCACCAGGCCCCTAGTACATAAATAAGTAGAGCAACAAATCCGTGCCTCTCTCTCTCTCTCTCTCTCTTTCTCTCTCTCCTCTCTCTGCCCCCCCTTCCCACCCTCCCTTCCTTCTATCACTATATCAATCAATAAATAAAATTTTTAAAAAGACTACTGTTTTAATAAATAAAAAGTAGGAACTTCTGACATGCTACAATGTGGATGAATCTTGAGGACATTATGCAAAGTGAAGTAAGTCAGTCACAACAGACAAATATTATTTGAGAAGCCTAAAGTACTCAAATTCTTAGAGACAGAGAGTACAGTGGTGCCTGCCAAGGTCTGAGGGAAAGGGCGAATGGGGAGTTACTGTTTAATGGCTAGAGTTTCAGTCTGGGAAGATGAAAAAGTTCTGGAGATGGATGGTGGTGAGGGTTGTAAAACAATGTGAATAAACTTAACGCCACCAAGTTGACCACTTAAAAATGGTTAAAGTAGTACATCTTATGTATATTTCATCCTAAAATGCTTTTTTAAAAAATGCTTGATGCATTTGGACACGTGTAGGGACTACATCTGCTGCTCTGTAAACTATGGGACACCTAGCAGGGACACCAAACTAGTTCCCTTCTTCCCTTCCCAAAGTGGCTACATTATTTTCTAATTATAGTTGATCTTCAATATTATATTAATGTACAACATAGCGATAGTCACTTACCTTGTGAAGTGACCACCACGATATGGCTAGCACACGTGGACACTCTACGGAGTTATTACAATATTATTGATGATGTTCCCCTATGCTGTACTGATTTTATAACAGGCAGTTTGCACTTCTTAATCCCCTTCACCTTTTTCACCCACTCACCCAACCCAATACGGCAACCCAAGCGGCTAGATGACCGCTTGCTCAAAGAAACCAGTCTGTTCAATAGCGGGAAATGCTGCCATTTTTAATTCTATTAAAATGATGACTACCTTATTGTACGCATTCCTATTACCTTCCTTGCCAAAAGCCTTGGCTTAAAACGTGCGTTCGTCATCCTTAACCCATTAAACCCTCAAAAACAGGGCAGAGAAGGAATGCCTGCAAAAGCGACCGAAGGCGGCACCACTCCCTCGTTGCTGCTCATTTCTCCGCTCGGGTTTGTCGAGCCGCCACGAGCTGTCCACGCACGCACCATCGCTGTTGTATCGGTACGGTTTTCATCATAAATGACCCCGCGCTGGATCCGAATGGTCTCTTAGCTTCTGAGAGTCTACGTCTGAGCAAAGTGGCCTGAGTTCTCAGGACGCCTGGAAAGAGCGCTGGTTGCCTCAAAATGCGTTTTGTTCCCACAGCCCCCAAAGCAGGCGCTTCTCTCCGCGGCGTCCCGCTCCCTCTCACTCTCCCCCGTCCCCCCTCCCTACTGCCCACGTCGCCCGTCTTGCTTGGCACCTCCTTTCTTCACCCTCTTTTTTCCCTTCTTCCAGGGACGGGCTCGCACAGCCGCTAGTCCAACACGAACCGTGCGATTTCTCTTTAGAAAAATCCGTGCCTCGCAGGCGGCGAGGATCAGCGAGGGCGCAGTCCCGATGGACGCTCCACGCCACCAGCAGCGGGACCGCGGCGCCGTGCTCCCGGGTCGGGTCGGGTCGGGTCGGGCCGGGTCGGGCCGGGACCGCGGCCGGCTCTCGCCGCGCGCCCGGAACAGCCTCCCACTGTTCCCGCCCGAGAGGATGCCAGCCGCCAGCGCCGCCCGGGCGCCCGGTGCCTGGGTCGGATCGGATGACCAAGCGGGCGTGCGCCTGGCCGCGGGGCTGGGCTCCGGGCGGACAGAGGGCCCGCCCCGCCCCGCCCTGCTCTACAAAGAGCCTCACTCGCGGCTCGTCCGCACTTTGCCCGCCGCTCGGCTCCGCTCCGCTCCGCTCCGCTCCGTGCCGCCCGCCCGCCCGCTGCACGCGCCGCCGCCATGTGCCCCCGAGCCGCACGGGCGCTGGCCCCACGACTCCTGGCGCTGGGCGCGCTGCTGTGGCCGGCGGCCGGCGCCTGGACGCTCACCATCCTGCACACCAACGACGTGCACAGCCGCCTGGAGCAGACCAGCGAGGACGCCAGCAAGTGCGTGAGCCCCGGCCGCTGCGTGGGCGGCGTGGCGCGGCTCTCCACGCAGGTGCGGCGGCTCCGCAGCACCGAGCCCCACGTGCTGCTGCTCGACGCCGGCGACCAGTACCAGGGCACCCTCTGGTTCACCGTGTACAGGGGCGCGGAGGTGGCGCACTTCATGAACGCCCTGGGCTACGATGCCATGGTGAGCGGGTGGCCCACGCCGAGGCCCCGGAGCCCCTGGGGGAGTGGGCACGGAGCGGGCAGCCGGGGTGGAGGAGGTGCCCATGGCCTGGCACCGGGTGGCCAGCCAGCGCCTGGGAGCGAGGGAGGGAGAAAGGCCAGCGTGCCCAGTAGAGACAGACGCAGAAGTCTCTTGGATGATGCGTCTAAACGTGTGGAAGTTGGGGCTCCCACCGTGGGATTTGGGTGTGTGCGGGAGCAGGAACCAGCCCTGCCTATCAGAGGGGTAAACTGGGGCGTGTCGAGGTTAGGCAACTAACTCTCCAGGCCAGAGACCCAGTAGACCTGCCACGCATCTCGCATCTCGCTCATTTGCTGCCCTGCTCACTTAGGATGCTTTAATCTCGATTGTACTGGAAGGAAAACTCTAAGTTAAAGTCCTTGACGTTATCCAGGGCCTCAGCTCCAAAAGAGGAGACCTGTTATGTGTGGATTCGAGAGCTCTTTGACCCCAACTTGACCTTGATGAAGTTCCCAGCCTGGGGTTAGCTTCTCTGCTCAGCTGCCTTAAGTGTGCAAGCTATTTACTGTGTCCGTGCCTCAGTTCCGGCCGCTAGAAAGTGGGGGTAAGAACTCTGTGCACCTCACATGGTTGTCTGGCACATAGTACATGCAGCTTCTATACATGTCAGTTCTTCTTCTTACCAGACACTGCTGTGTAAATCTAAGAAAAGAAAGAAATGTCCACAGAGGAGCACAATGCTGAAAATGCTGGGCTTTCAAAGGACTTCAGAGATTTAGAAAGCATCCAACTTAAGAGACGAGGGACTCCTAGAACAAGGCAAGAGTTTAAGTCCAAGCTCGCAAGGACTCTGTTAAAGATGCTGCCTTATTTGCTGGACTGAACTTTGGAGAAGGAGCAGAGGGTTACACAGTAATGTTTAAGTATAACCAGTTTGCTTGTTTAAGCAAACCCCTCCCCCAAATTTAACCCTGTGTACAATCCTCGAGGCAGGAAGTTTGTGCAGAAACTGGGAACCAGAATTTAAGAGCAAGGGTCCAGGGCAGTCTGTGAGTCCTGGCGTGGGGAAGGGGCAGAGAGGTGTGGGCGGGTCTGGGGAACAGGCCTAACAAGATACTTTGTATGACAAGAGCACAGAGGTCGGCAGAGCACAATGCTGGATTTTTTCTTGGAAACTTGGAAAAAGGAGGACAGGAAAAGATAAGAGAGTACAGTTGTTTCCTGTTCTTCAACAAGAAAGCTCATTTTAGAAAGAGGAGAGAAGGGCAGCGAGCTCTTCTCCATTCTGATGGCTGGGTTTAAGGTTATCAGAGCCTCTCAAAGCTGCAGCAATTCAAAGGGAGCCCCAAGCCCCAGAGTTTATGGGGTGCTCGGCAAAAGAATGGTGGGTCCCGAGAACTCTGTGTGGTCTCGGTATTGGCTTCACAGACCGACCTGCCTAATGCTTAGTACACAGTAATGACCAGATAAATATTTATCTAATTGTATTGTTATTAGCCTACTTCTCCATTTCCCCTCCAGAAGGGTAGAATAAACCTTACATGAGTTTGTTTTGATTTCACATATAAACCACAACTTAGTAAACTTTTCTTTCTGTGACACCCTTTTCTCCACAGCTGTGTAAACTCCTTTAGGGTTGGGGAGGGGGCGCGGGTGGTGGAGGAATTCCTAGTTTTCTCTGATAATACTGTTTTCCTCTAAGTCAAACTGAGCTCCTAGCGTTAACCATCTTATCAAGTGTTTATGACAGGGCTCTGGGTGAGGCTGGGGCAGTCTGCAAGTTCCAACCTATCACCACCAGGAATGCTTTGAATGCTTTCTAGAATGTTGGATGGAATTATTTTCTTTTAAGTTTCACTCAAAGTGACTGGACTGGGGCTTGAGGCTACGTACGTAGTTGGCAGAGGGTAAAAGGGGTGAGGAGCTCCAAGGGGGCTGGCTGAAAGCCACCTTCCTGATAGGATCTCTTCAGGACTTTGTGCAATTCTGGGGTTTGATGAGCATAATTTTTTGACCTGCATCAAATCCTAGTTCTTGTAATGCTTTAGCATGTGGCAAAACACTGCCATGTTCTTGTTTTATAGAGATTTTTCACTGTCCTTTTGTTTATACTACTCTCAGGGAATTCATTGCTATTCTGCTATACAGGTTTCCTACCCGCCTGCCCGCCACCCCCTTCTTGAATCTCAGGAAGCTGGAGATTCCGATCAGAGTGGAAAACAGTTGTGGAGGGACAATCTCCAGTTCTCTAAAAGCCAGACCTGGTTAGAAGAGCCACAGATAAGGACTCAGGGGTGTGGGTGGCAAAGAGGAAGCTGCTGGAACCCAGCTAAACCCCAGGAGTTCCCTCCAGCAGAGTATGTGAGGAGGCGTAGACTTCCTAGACCTGCCGCAGCCGGATGAGAGCTGCTGGAGCAGTTCTGAGAGCCCCACAGGTTCCAGGGTGAGACTGTGGACCCCACGGACCCAGACCCAGATCGCTGCTGGCAGATAGCTCTGAAGGGAGGACAGCAGAGCAGGGGAAGGCCTGGTGCCCCCAGGCAGCAGGAAGACAACGTGGATGCACTCACTCCCACTGTGAGGGATGCCAGGTTACTTTCTGGGACCTCATGTTCCCCAACTGTAAAGCAAAAGGGACAACCCCACCCTGCACGTGGGCTTTTTAGGAACAATGCAAGTGATAAGGAACTTGAACCTCCCCAGTGCTCAACAGAGGTTCATTCCATGGATTCTAAAAAAAAAAAAAAAAGTTGAGAGGAAGGGAAGGCTTGGGTTTTGCAGCCATCGCTTTATCTGATTCTGACCACCTGGCACAGTCTACCTCCCTCCTCCCTCCCTTCCACCATCTTTTCTAATTCCCATTGTCCAAACTATCTTAATGTTTACTCATTGAGCAAACTTATGAAATCTGCCCTGCCCCCCCCTCCCCCCCCCCGCCACCCAAGCACAAAGCCAAACAAATTCATCTCTACAAGTAAAAGTCTCACCATCGAGGTGGGTGAGCTGTGAGGAAGGGCAGCCTCCTCTCTAGCTGCCCCTGCTTCCGAGGCCTGGCACCTGAACCCATTTTCTTCCCAGAAGACTGTGGCTTTAGCCTTTATGAATTGCTCCAAGGAGCCTGAGCCAGCAGCTGGGGTGGGGACCATCGCCCCTGTCTTTAACTCACCCAGAGGACCTCTAGCCAGGTTCCCATGTCACGCTTAGGCAACCATTCTAATGTGTGAGATATTTATGTCTTGTTCCTGTGTGTACTTCCAGAACTTGTTATTATTTGAGTTGCTTGTTTTTAAATTATGTTACTCAGCTCATTCTGGTCCTTACTTTTGTCCTAAGGTGGTTGAATGATCTGTCCCTGTCATTCTGTGTCTACCGTGCACATACATATACTGTGCATCATATCCCACAGAGGTCTCCATAGACTTTACCAGCCTCCCCACCCCCCACCTCCCAATGATGGGTCCACAGAGATCATGCAAATTATGCTGCAATTCCACAAGCATGCTGCTCCCAATAGCCGCCTGCCAGTCCCACTGGGAGCATTTCTTTGGGAGGATTGCTGACCACAGGCATGTACACTAGTATATTGACTTTGACTAAGGCCTGCCACATTGCTTCCTGAGTGACTGGAGCCCATCCCCCTCCCCCTCTTCCCCACGAAGATGTGAAGCCCTGTCTTTAACCATAACTTGCAGCATTGTCCTGCTTTCCAGCAGGTGTCAAGTGACGTGGTTGCTTGATCTTGTATTTTTCTAATAAATAGGGAGTTTGATATATTTGTTGACTTTTCAGTGGCTTCCTCTTTCCTAATTGCATGTTCACATTATTTGCTCTTTTTTTAAATTGGGTTTGCTCTATTTTTCTTGATTTCCAAAAGTTCTGGGTATTGATCTATGATCAATTTTAACCATTTGTATGCCGTAAGCATCTATAGACACAAGTGGTGAACCTTTTTTAATTAAATTCAAATTATCATGGCAGTTAACTGGTTAAACTTTGAAAATATTTTTGATTATGTTATGTCCATTAACTTTGTCTGTACAGTAGTGTCTTTAATTGAACAGAAATCCTTCATTTGGTATAATCAAATTAATCTTTCCTTTTGACTTGCAATTTGTGCTTTTGAAAGTGTACATGACTTTATTCATTTGAAGCCTATCATCCCCAGTACTTAGCACCAGAAATTCAGAGGTCAAATTAGATTATTATCTCTCTGCCTTTTGAGGATAATAATCTATAATGTGGGGCTATGGCATCACCTTCTAAGTCACTAGTTCTTTATCCTATATAATAAAAGGCTAATACGCAAATTGTCCCCTGGATCGGGAATTTGACTAGGAGATCAACAAGGGGGCGGGGCCAGCTGGCCAACCTCCCCTGCCCATTCCCCCGACCCCACTGGATTGGCCATCATCGGGGTGGGCCAGCTGGATTCGTGCACTGGGCTCTAGTCCTATATAATAAAAGACTAATATGCAAATCAACCAAACAGCAGAATGACCAGTCGCTATGATGCACACTGACCGCTAGGGGGCAGGATGCTCAATGCAGGAGCTGCCCCATGGTGGTCAGTGTGCTCCCACAGGAAAAGGGTTGCTCAGCCAGAAGCTGGGCTTACAGCTGGCAAGCACAACAGTGATGGCGAGAGCTGCTCCCACCTCCAAAGCAGCACTAAGGAGCAGCAACCCTGGCTTCTGCTGAACGGCACTCCCACAGCGCTTGGGCCTAAGCTGGCAGTCAGACATCCCCTGAGGGGTCCCAGACTGCGAGAGGGTGCAGGTCAGACTGAGAGAGCCCTAACCCCGCCCCCCAGTGCACAAATGTCGTGCACTGGGCCTCTAGTTCTATATAACAAAAGCCTAATATGCTAAGTGTCCAGTTGACTGGTTGGCCATTCAACCAATTAAAGTGTAATATGCCAATGATATGCTAAGGATACTCAACCACTCACTGTGATATGCACTGACCATCAGGGGGCAGAAGCTCCGACTAGTAGGTTACCTTGCTGCTAGGGTCCGGCCAGTCGGGCCTGAGCAAGATGGGCCGAACACACCCTGGAGCCCTCCCTCAGTCCCTCCCCACTGGCCAACCTCCCACATCCTTCTCCAGCCCTGATTGTGCACAAGTGAAGTCCCTCGCCTGGCCTGAACCTTCTCACAATCCAGGACCTCTCAGGGATGTCAGAGAGCCATTTCAACCCAATCCCACAGGCCAAGGAATCCCACTGGTGCACAAATTCATGCATTAGGTCTCTAGTCCTATATAATCCTATATAATAAAAGGGTAATATGCAAATTGACCCTAACAGCAGAAAAACTGGGAATGACTGGTCACTATGACACACACTGACCACCAGGGGGCAGATAGTCAATGCAGGAGCTTCCCCCTGGTGGTCAGTGTGCTCCCACAGGGGGAGCTCTGCTCAGCCACAAGCCAGGCTAATGGCTGCCAGTACAGCAGTGGTGGTGGGAGCCTCTCCTGCCTCCTCAGCAGCACTAAGGATGTCCAACTGCAGCTTAGGCCTGCTCTCTGCTGGCAAGTGGACATCCCCGAGGACTCCCAGGCTGCCAGAGGGATGTCTGGCTGCCAGCTTAGGCCCGTTCCCCCAGGGAGCAGTCCTAAGCCAGCAGGTGGACATCTCCTGAGGAGTCCCAGACTGCAAGAGGGCACAGGTCAGGCTGAGGGACCACCCCCCAAGTGCACAAATGTTTGTGCAACGGCCTCTAGTATGTAAAATAAAAGATTTGAACTAGCTCATCTCTGAGGTTCCTTACATGTCTAAACAAATAGTGTCCTAAAAAAATTTTTTGATGCGGTTAAAGGGTAGGAGGATGAGGCAAAGATGCAGAGGCAGGACTCTGCAAGGTGGACCAGCCTGGACCATGGCAAGTGCCAGCAGTCATGAGAGGTGAGGTGTACAGCTTACAGGCATCTTGAAAAGTTTGGGATCACCTCTGTTGTCAGGGGAGCCACTGGAGGTTTCTGAGGAGAGCCTGACAGTGGTCTAATAAAAAAGAAATATTTGGTCTTTGTCCCCAGTTTCTGAGAGTGTCTTGTATATGCTAATAGGATGACTGATGGCTGGGGACCCTTAGATAATTTCAGAATGAGGGCCGGTGGCCAGAAAGACCAATCTATGTTTAGAGGTTTGGAATTTTCAGCTTCCCTTCAACCTCCTAGGTTGGGAGAAGGACCAGAGAATGAGCTAGTCACCAAGAACCAATGATTTAATCAATTGTGCCTCTGTAATGAACCTTCTATTAAAAACCCCTAAGTGATGGCGTTCAAAGAGCTGCTGGGTCAGTGAACACGAGGTGCTGGAAGGGTGATGTGCCCAGAGAGGGCATAGAAACCCACACACCCTCTTCCGCCTGCCATACCTTGCCCGATGCATGCCTCCCATTGGGCTGATCCTGAGTTGGATCCTCTATAATACAACAGTGATTGTAACTAAAGCACTCTCCTGAGTTTCATGAGTCATTCTAGTGAACTGTCAAACCTGTGGAGGTTTGATAGCTGATTGGTCAGTAGCACAGGTGGTCCAGGACAAGCAATGGGCATCTGAAGTGGAGGCAGTCTTGTAGGCCTGAGCCCCTACTTTGTGATGCCCACACCAGGTAGATAGTGTCAGGATTGAATTGTCCATGCAGGGAATTGGTTAATGTGAGAAAACCTCTCAGCAACATAGAAGAATCAGAGTTTGGGAAGATGAGCAGAAAAGGATGGAAGAAGAGGCAGGGCGGAAGTGTAGGTGTGAGATGCTGAAAACTGTTTTCTGGAGATGGAAAGAAAGGCTGATTTGAGGGGAGCCAGCCTCAATAGGCTGGCAGCATGGCCTGTGGCTAAAAGAATAAATTCCCCTGGTGATTCTGTCTAGAATCAAGTCCTCTCTCTGCCACGTAGACTCTATCTATGGACTATGAGCAGGTCATTTAATCTCATGAACCCTCCCTTTCCACATGTGAAAGGTGGGTATGATGATAGTCTTCATCCCGAGGTTGAAAGGAGATGTGACGCATGTTAAGTGCTTTGCACCTTCCTGGCCCACAGTGAGGGGTCATGAAGTGCTGACCATGCTCACCTTCTCTTGGCAGGAGTGGCTCAGTAGAGGGTGTAATCAAGAGATGACTAAGAGGGTTCAAGTCAGGGGCAACGGGAGAGTCAGCAGACTTTGACACTACTGCGCAGGGGCACAGATTCTTCTAAAGATTACCCCCTGACAACTAATGCCTGCTATTTGCAGCACAGAGATGCGATCTGAAGGCTTTTCCTGGGCTTAACTGGACATGATTGGACACCTGTGTGACAGAGAGGGGCAGTGGAAAAGGATTTGAACAGCCAGTGTACAGTGGCCTCTTCCAACTCATTAGTTGTATGAGTTTGAGCAGTGGATTCCTTGTCTATAAGATGAAGGAACTGGAGAAGGTGGTCTGTTGTATGTCATTCCTCAGCATCGCAGCCCCTGCCCAGCCCCCTATCTTGCTTCTACTCTGCCAGCATAACATGGTTTGTCCTGGGACTCAATTTGACACACAGATCTAAGTTTGCTTGACAACTCTCTTATTTCTCCCTCACGGATACTTTCATGGCAACTGTTTCCTTATGGAGAGGTGGTTCAGGTCTTCTCCCATTGTTTCCAGATAAAGAGGGCCCCGGATACTGAATGGAGTGTTATTCTATTGGTAATAGAAAATCATGGCCTAAGGAATAGAAGGAAGATGCACCTAGGTCCCAGCCTGTTGTCCTTGCTGCTCATTTATTCACTCAGTCTGCAAATATTCGCTAAGCACGACCATGTGTCAGGCTCAGGGCTAAATACTAAGAACAGTGAACCAGACCTGCTAGGGTAAAATTTACTGTTCAGTAGATGGAGGGGGCAATGCCCACCGTTACCAAAGAGAGGCTGGGTAGGCCCTATGAAGGGTGGGGGATAAGCAAAGCAAAGGGAAACTGAAACTCTGGCACCTGTGCACAGGGATTGTGACCGTGAGCATTTCCCCTCCTCCCCAGAAAACGAACCCCTCCAGTCAAGAGGAGTCACCTTAGAGGCAAGTGCTTGCAAATATAATTCTTACAAAGGAATGGGATATTCTCATATCAAGGAAACTCTCAGAGTTACTTTATCTTCCATAACAAAGCCGGTTTAAGGAAGGTCGATTAGCAGTGTTGGTTTGGGAAGCCTGAAAGCAGTGGTATTTTTTTTTTAAGGCAACAAAGGCTGGTAGTGTTTCTAAAGCTCAGGAGTCGCAAGTGTCTGGGGGTTGTGGGTGCCCAAGCCTCGGTGACGTGATGCTGCATGTGTGGTCTCGGCCCTTCGGCTTCCTCTGCTCCGTTCTGAGTCCCATACCAGGGCTGGCCTGGGCGGGATTGACCTCAAGAAAGCAAAGGCAGCCCCGGCCAGGTGGTTCCGTTGGCTAGAACGCTGTCCCATACACCAAAAAGGTTGAGGGTTTGATCCTCGGTGGGGGCACGTAATGGAGACAACTGATAGATGTCTCTCTCTCTCTCCCTTCCTGTCTCTCTAAAAAAAAACAAAACAAAACAATCAATAAAAACATATCCCCGGGTGAGGATTTACAAAAGAGAAAGCAAAGGCAACTTCTTAGCTTGTCCTTGTTCTAGCATCTGTGTTTGCTTAACTGAAAATGGGAATGCCAAACAAATCACAAACCAAGTTGGCAGCTTCCCGTACTTCACTCACCAGTTCAGCTGTGTAAATCCCTTCCTCTGTTTTCTTCAACCACATGACTAGAACTTGATAATTCTCTGGACACTTCTTTTCTCTCACTTGAGTAATTACTTCTACTAATGTACCATACATAGTACAAACATTAACTGGAGCCCTCTAGCTCCTTAGAGGAGTAGTTAAACCCGTCTGAACCTCAGTTAGTCGAACGGGTAATTCTAAATGTAACATCAACATGCGTATTTTGCAGGTTGCGGAGAGTTAGTAAAATTTCCCATCTGATACGGGAAATGTTATCTATTCAGTACTTATTTGTTTATTCATCCAACAAACACTGAAGTGCGGATGAAGTGGGTAGAGCCCCTCCATTATTTCTGCCATTCCATCAGAAGCCACATTCACCTGCCAGGGCCAACGCCCTGGCTTATGACTGGAGGATGGAACACACCCCAAAACCAAAAGTGGCCTCGATGTCAGAAATGTATCAGCCAAACCAAACATAGTTTGTAATCCTCCCCTCTTAAGGTTATTGTTGAGTCTTCCTGGTGATGAGGAACTGAGCCCTGATTCTCATGTTACAGGGTAGACTGCAACCTCCAGTCCTTAATGAGTGAGCTGGTGTGGAAAGGACTAAATTCCTGTGTTGCAAATTAATGACAAATGTCTTCTTGACATTATTACAATTGGTATCTGTGGATTAAGCAAATTATTTTCTTCTGCATTGTGCAAATTGCACTGCTCTTAAATCAATTCTTCTCTCATTTGTTTTCCTTCTAACATTGTGTTTAAGCCTCTTGTCTTCACTTGGAGCATTTTTTACTGCCTTGGCACTCGTGTTTTCATCGCCTCATCTGTTTACACAGGTGATATCATTTGCCTGTGGGCTTCCCTTGACGGCGCCATGGAGACGAAGCTCACACCCTGAGCCCCTGCGGTCCTTAGCGGGCAGCGTGTGCCTGCATCTTTGCCGGGCTGCCTCACACATGTTCCCACGTGTTTGATGGATGCATGGATGGATGGACAGATAGATATGCTATGTCTTACTCTATCCCTGCCTGCCCTGTCAGCTTCCTGAGAACAGGGACTGTGGCCTCGAACTTGGTACTCTCAGACCCTAGAAGAAATGAATTATTGAGAGATACCTGTCCCTTCCCGGTTTACATCAGTGGCAGTTCTGCAGAGTGGTTAAGGCCCTGGATGCTAAAACCTCACTACCCTTGTTCACTAACCTTGCTCTGTGCCATGCAGGTGGTGTGAGCCCTATGTCTCAGTTTCCCCGTCTCTAAAAAGAACAAATAGCCTGGCCAGCGTGGTTCAGTGGTTGAGTGTTGACCTATGAACCAGGAGGTCACAGTTTGATTCCTGGTCAGGACACATGCCTGGGTTTCGGGCTTGATCCCTAGTGTGGGGCGTGCAGGAGGCAGCTGATCAATGACTCTCTGTCATCATTGATGTTTCTATCTCTCTCTCTCCCTCTCCCCCTGTCGCTCTGAAATCAATAAAATATAAAAAGGGCAAATAATAGCATCTACCTCCTTGCATCATAAGAATTAAATGAGTTAATATCTCAACAGGACCTAGCCATGTAGCAGAAAAGTCTTAACTATTAATATTTCTTTTGTCATGTTTTTTGTCTTTTTAAAAAAAAAAAAAAGAAAGAAACACCTTCTCTTTCTTGACATTTCCTTATGTCAAATTCACTGGTGATTTTTTAAAATATATTTTATTGATTTTTTACAGAGAGGAAGGGAGAGGGATAGAGAGCTAGAAACATTGATGAGAAAGTAACGTTGATCAACTGCCTCCTGCACACCCCCCACTGGGGACGTGCTCACAGCCAAGGTACATGCCTTTGACCGGAATCAAACCCGGAATCCTTCAGTCCGTAGGCTGATGCCCTATCCACTGAGCAAAACCGGCCAGGGCTCACTGGTGATTTTTACTTGTAAGTCTTCTGTGAACAAAGATGAGGCTATGACATACCCCCTTACTTTGACAGACTGAATAGTTGGTCCCTTAGCAGATTTCCAACAGAAAGAGACTTTCAAAATGTTCCATGTTCTCCCTAACTGCCATCATGAAATCTAAATAAAGTTCACATGTGCACACACAACACACACACAGAACAGCTCAAACTTTGTTTTTTTAAAAAGAACTTATTTCACTCACAAACTAGTTCCAATGAGATATTAGTAGAAATATAAATAAAAATACAAGAAATAAAGAGAACCGGGCCAGTCGCCATGAGGGGCTGCCGGGGGCTCAGGCCTTGAATTGTGATGCAGGTGACTAAGCTTCTCACCAGCTTCCAAGAAACTTGGTTTCCTCTCATTTTACAACTAAGTTATTGCTTAACTACTTTACTAAGTTTGTTTTTATGTCCCGCCTTCTTTTGAAAAGTTTTAAGGACTCACATACCAAATCACAGAGTAAAATGGAGGCCATTTAAAAGGAGCAGGGAAACCCTGGCCGGTATGTTCAATCGGATGAGCATTGTCCCTGCACTGAAAGGGTGCTGGTTCGATTCCCGGTCAGGGCACATGCCCTAGTTTTGGGATCGATCCCTAGTAGGGGGCATGCAGGAGGCAGTCAATGGATGTTATGCTCTCTCATCAATGTTTCTCTCTTTCTCTCTCCCTTTCTCACTCTCTCTCTCAAAAAAAAAGATCAATTTTAAAAAATCTTTAAAAGGAACAGAGAAGTGGGTGATTGTGTTTTCCATTCAGTAAACATCTGCTGGGCACTGGTCAGGCTCCCATCTGGTGTCACCAAGGCTACAGGGACAGTTGATAGCACTCCCACCTCTGGGAGAAAGATCTGAGGACTGACAGCCATAGTGAGGACACATGCTGCCAGGGACATGCTTGCCAGGCATGACTGACACACAGAGACCAGCATCTACAGTGAAACTGGCATGAAGGCTTCTCATGGAAGTCATCCTTGAGCTGTGTCTAAGGCAGCTCATTGCATGGGAGTAGTTTAGTGCTCCTGAAACTCAGAGCCCCTGGAGTTTGGCAGAAAAGAATGGGGCAGCTCAGAGAGACCAAGGAGGGGCTGTCCAGAGAGTCAGGACTGAAATTTTGGTGGGAAGTGGGAGGTGGAAGGTGGGGAGCCCCGGAGAGACTTGAAGCAGGAAGCAGTTGGGTGTTTGGGGAAGGGCAGTATGGTGACCCGCCAGGAATGGCTGGGCCAGGCATGGTGGCGAGCCTGGTGGCCAGAGACCAGTTAGAAGTCTCTGGGAGGGGCCGGGCGAGCAGTGAGGAGTCAGAGAGGGGCAGTGGAGTGAGGTGAAGGAGGAGACCACTTGGGGGATGGACAGGAGCAGAAGCAAGAGGACTTCAAGGCCAGGAGGGAGGGCCGAGGGGAGAAGGGAGAGCTGCCAGCTGTTTCGCTGCTTCTCCGGATGTTTCTCAGTGGCAGTGGAGGTTCGCTCCCAACCTCTGGGACCACATGCACCCCAACACATGTCTCATTCACAAGTTACCAGGAGTAAGTGCCCTTCTCCGGGTGCTCCACGTGGCAGAGGGCTCACCGGCCTGCTCAGAGGGAGGAATGGGGAGCCTCGGGGAGGGATGGGAGAGGGAACACAGCACCACCATCTCACTCCCAGACAACTCCATCTAGTGTCTCCTCCAGGCCTCTGTCCCAGCAGCCCCCTTCTGGGCCCTTGCATTTTCACTGTGTCTGTAACCCACCTGGCCTGGTTTCAAGCCGGGCAGGCCTGAAATGCAGGGGGGGAGGGGGAGGCCTTTCATAGCTTGGAAAAATCTAAATGTTCCGGTAAAACTCAGAATAAAAATTCTGCTGCAGGTCGAGGCAAACTAACCAAGGATGCTGCATCAGGAGCTGGTCCAAGCTGGGCCTCTGTGAGCACCCCGCAGCCTCATTTATGTGGGGACACGTTTCCCAGTTGAGAATGCGGGCTCTGTCCTCAGGGAGGCCTCACAGGTTCTTGGCCTGTGAGGACTTTTCTGCTTTCAGGCTTGGCGGCTTGCTTGCCTTTTGTGGCCCAGTTTTCTGATGAAATTATCATTCTGTGGCTTCTGTGGCCATTCATTAGAGGTTTTCAAAACAGAACTCTTCACTGGTTTGGTACCAAGGCTGTGTCTTGTAGCCCCTTTCCTATTGCAGCTCAGACTCGGGGACAGGGCACAGGATCCCAGGTTCTTAGAAAAGGCTGTGGAGGGAACTGCCTGGGCTGAGGACCAGCAGCTCCAGCCTGGGGATTCATTCTCTCCTTCTTTCTCTTGCTCACCAACTATTTATTGACTTGTTCATTCATTCAGTAAATATTTATCGGTGATCCCCCGGTGCTGGGTACATTTTAAATGGATTTTGGAGGCCAATTAATGGTTATTATGCCAGTGCAAGCTCCAGCTTCGGTCCCCCCTCTGTGTTAACCACCACCACTGACCCACTCTCTCACCACTCTCAGTGCTTTGTTCCCTTCCTCTCGCCATGAGGAGTGTCCTCACTATTTCTTCTGTTTACCCATTTATTCAATACCAGTGGGAGCATTTGTTTATGGGGGAAAGAAGGAAATGAATGGAATGGCAGTTCCTCCTAGGAGGAGCTTTGAAAAAGCATGCAAGTTGGCATGTAGTCTCAGAGGACAGTGCAGTCGGGCAGTGGACTGGCTGAGCAATGACTGAGTTCAGTTGCAGGACCCATCCACACCATTCCTGGCACAAACATGGCAAAGACAGAGGAGTCAGAAAGGATTCTTTCTTTCTTTTTTT
>PVJC01019329.1:0-30344 GCA_004026665.1 Murina feae
TTTCTCATGTCTTTGCCAATATAGGGTATTATTAAACTTTTGGATCTTTGCCAATCTGATAAGGAAAATTCGTTTCTCTGAGTATATCTAATTTGCATGTCTCTTATTGTAAGTGAGGTTGAGCTTATTTTCATGGATCTAGGAGCCATTTGTATTTCCTTTTCTGTGTTGTCTTTTTATATTTTTTTGTTCATTTTCCTATTTGATTGTTGGTTTATTACTTCGAAGATGCTTCTTATATGTTAAGAAATTTAATTGTGAAATGTCATACAATTCCCCTAGTGCATTGTTTATCTTTTTGTCCTTCCTTATGGTGCCATTTGCCATAAAGATTTATGTAATTTAATTTTATTGTATAGCTTCTGGCCTTTCCACTAAAAGATTATTAAAGAAGATTCTCCCAGGGATTCTTTTGCTGTTCTAATAGTTTGGTGTGTTTTTTCCCCTCTAATTTTAAATGTCTGATTCATCTAGAATTTATTTGGGTATAAGGTGTAAGGTATGGGTATGACTTTATCTTTTTCCAGATGACCATTCAAGTTTACAAGTGCCATTTATTAAACAATTGCCTTTTCTCTCTTGACTTGAAATGTCAAATTTATCATATCCTAAATTTTATTCATATTGGGGTCCATTTCTAGAGTTTCTGTCTCCCATTATAGATCTAGAGTTTCTATCTTTCAGAAGTTTTCAGTACAAAACTGCTTTAATTATTACATTTTAAAATATTTTAGTATCTGATAGAGTTATCACCTTTATTCTGCACCCTCTTTCATTGTCTTTTTCAAAATTTTTCTGTTTATTTTTGCTAGCTGGCTTTTCCATATAAACTTTGGAATCAGCTTGTGTAGTTGGTATCTTTATTTGGATCTCATTATGTTTGTAAATTAATGTAGTATTCATGTTATCTGTTGTTATGTAACAAACTACCCCAAAACTTAGTAGCTTACACATTTATTACATATTCTCATAATTATTTTGGTTAACTAGGCCCCTCAGGAAAATTCCCACTTAAGTTATCTCAGGGGTCTGCAGTTGGGTAAAGACTTCTTCCCTCACATATTTGGTGTCTGAGCTGAGACAGGTAGAATAACTGGGGGCTAGCCAAATAGCTCTCTTTCCACAGAGCCTGTCTACATGGTTAGCTTGGGCTTCCTCACAAAATGGCAGCTTAGTCAGACTTCATACATTGTTACTAAGACTTCCCCCAGACCAAGCATTCCAAGAAGCACAGGCAGAAGCTCCAGAGCTTCTCGTGACCTAGCCTCAGAAGTCACACAGTGCCGTCATGTCCACCACAATCTATATTTCAAAATAAGTGACAGGGATCCAAGTGGAGGGCACTTCACAAAAGTGTGAATAAAGGGCCATTTTTTTAAGATTAGCTTCCATATTTAGGGAGAATGGCAACATGAATGTTTTCAAAGGAAGTTGTCTGTAAGCTTTTATTTGGCTCATGCTCATAAGTAACTTTTAAGCAAAAAGAGTTTTCCATATAAAATTCAAGACAAACATTCATTCACAAGTACTAAGAAATAACTTCTGAAAGAAAATTAGGGAAATGAAAATAAAATGCATAAAATGATACTAACATTTTAATAACACTTGATAGTTCCCAACATGTTTTTCTCCCTGATCTCAGTTGATTTTCATTTCTGTACCAGGCAATTTTATTGTTCTGGTTTCACAGATAATTAAACTGAGGCTCAGAAGATTGCTAACTTGCTCAGGCCCCCACCAGTTGCTCTGACTCTAGAGACACTCTTTCCTGTAGCAGAAAAACTCAAGTGTCTATAGGAGCCAGGCCGATAATTAAAATGAGTTAACTGACCCACTTGTGTTCTTTTGACAGAGATACATTTTGTCTGAATTTTGTGTGAATGAGATGTTTTTTATTTCATCGAATAATTATTCTCCCATGCCTAGTTAAACATGCTGTTGTCTTCATCTACCTTTGGTTTCTCATTATTGATAAAGACAGGGTTGCAAGAGATAGTTCACTTTCTCCTTAAGTCTACAAAAAAAAACACAACTAATAATACCACAAATATGGTGATAAATGACAAAGGAAGGCTTTGGCATTGTAAGTCAAAAAGAGAGTAGAGACACATCCCAACTGGAAAGGGCATCGGAGACTAATGAAAGCTGCTTCATCTCTCTAGGTTGTCATGAAGGACGATGGGCCCAGTGTTCAATGTCTTTTGATTTTCAAAAGCTGGTAGAAGTCCATATTTCAAGTGAAGTCGACTGAAGAGGTACAAATATTGCCAAAAAATTCAAAAAAATTTTTAAAGACTGAGTGGGCTAACACTGGATTAAACAGACAGAACATATCTGAGGGCTGAATAGCCTGTGACTACTAGCTTGCAACTCTAATTTGGATTTCCTATCCCTTATCACTGCACACGTAGGTACCCAAGTTCTCCCAGTCTCTCTCCTCCCAGTATGAAATCTTCAAATGAAGAGACAAAGGTAGAAATGTATGCAAAAACAGTGAGTACTGTGAAACTTAGCTTAGTCAGGTCAGGCTGCTATAACAGAATACCAAAGACTGGGTGGCTTTAAAAGAAAAGAAATTTATTTCTCTCAGTTAGGGAGTCTGGGAAGTCCCAGATCAAGATACCAACAGATTCAGTGTCTGTGAGAGACTTCTACCTGGTTCATAGATGGCTCTCTTCTCACTATAACTCTGCATGAATGGGGTATCCTATCTAATAAAAGAGCAATATGTAAATTGACCATCACTCCAACACACAAGATGGCCACCCCCATGTGGACACAAGATGGCCAGGAGGGGAGGGCAGTTTTGGGTGATCAGGCCAGCAGGGGAGGGCAGTTGGGGGCAATCAGGCCTGCAGGGGAGGGCAGTTGGGGGTGACTGGGCTGGTATGAGAGGGCAGTTAGGGACAATTGGGTTAGCAGGGGGAGCAGTTAGGTGTCGATCAGGGTGGCAGGGGAGTGGTTAGGGGGTGGTCAGGCTGACAGGCAGAAGCAGTTAGGGGCAATTAGGCAGGCAGGCAGGCAGGCAGGTGAGCGTCTGGGAGCCAGCAGTCCTGGATTGTGAGGGATGTCCGACTGCCCATTTAGGTTCGATCCCACTGGGCAGTCGGACATCCCTTGAGGGGTCCCAGATTGGAGAGGGTGCAAGCTGGGCTGAGGGACACCCCCCCTCCATGCACAAATTTTGTGCACTGGGCCTCTAGTTTATGATAAGGGCACTAACCCATTCACGAGGACTCTTTTGCCCTAATCACCCGCAAAGGTGCCACCCCCAAATACTATCACATTGGGGATTAGGATTTCAACATGTAAATTTTAGGCTAACAAAAATATACCATCTGTAGCAGAATTCTAACTAAGGCAACAAAAAATCCAACCCATAAAGGTTCTTCTAAATAAAGGTCACAATTACCTCTGAAGATCTGCTCAAAGGAAGTGAAAGGCCAAGGAGAAAATCAGCAGTCACACAGACACGAGGAATCACATTCAATGAACAATATGCAATAGAACAATCTGAAAGGAACTTTACAATATTTCAAATGCCCAAGAGATAGAGGAAGAAAATCTGTAGGGCAAAAGCAAAACATTTTGAGAAAAAAATCAAGCATATATGAAAGGGAGTCAAATGGAATGGATTGAATGTATTGATTTGACCTGTATTGAATACTAAACTGACCAATTATTAACTAGTTTTGTTGTCAATATTGCCTAAGAATATAAAAAAATAGAGAAAACAAATAGGAATTTGCCAATTGAGTTTTTCTTAATCTAAAGTTATTTAGAAATAAAAAAATAATTCTAAACTTTTATCTCAACTTCTAGTTGTTTGTTTGATAGTGATTTATATTAGAAGAAAAAGGGCATCATTTTACCTGAATAAATACAAGTTTAAGATCAGAATGACTCAAAAGATGAGAGAAGAAGCATTGTGTAGTAATTCTTCTCTGTAGGTTAAAGGTAACCTTGAAACTAACACAAATTGAAGGTGTTTCTAATTGGTGAGGTAATAATGGGTATGGACATAATACTGTGCTGTAATTATCATTCCTAAGAGTACATGTGGGTAGAGTCAATTTTTATATAAAAGAATAAATGAGAGAGAAAAGATAATGACATAGTGTAACATTTAAGGGTGTGTTTAGCTACAAATAACAGAAACTCAGAAACAATAGATTAAGTAATAAGCTTGCCCTGCATAGTGGACTTCTGGGGCAGTCCAAGACTACAAAGGAGACTCAGCAGGCTTTTGTGTTTTCTACTTCCGCCATCCTGAGAATGAGACTTTTGTCTTCATGCTTCTCACCTCTTTGTTGCAAAATAGTTGCTGCCCCTCCAGGTATTTATTTGCATTCCAGATCGTGAGAATAAGGAAAAGGAGGGTGGGAAAGGGCTGAATCCGTGACCGGAAAACATACCTCACGGGATGCTACAGGGTCACCGGGTCTCTCTAGCTACCTGACAGTCTGATGAAGCAAATATTTTTAGTACCTTGAATAAAATTAGGCTCTTTTGGAAAGAGGCGATGAGAATTGACATCAGCAGATATAGTAAAGTCAGGCCCAGGCTCACATATTATGACTGTATTGATGACTAAATATTGAGTAAGTTATGGACTAAACATAATGAGAAATCTTAGTTTAGAATAAACTCCTATTTACATTAATTTTTACTAAGTCTTTCATGCTTGCAGGAAAAAAGGTGAACCAAAGCTTTCCAAGATTTTCTTTTCATTTTGTTATTATTAACAAGTTTATCCTTTTTTAGCTGCAATTGCAAAATGTAAAAAAATGACAAACAAAAACTATGAAAACAAAAAATGTTTGTAACCAAGGCAAAAAAAAAAAAAGTAATTCAGGCAAAAACTTGATCAGATTAGAAAAGAGGCTATTTAGAGTCTTTATTTATATGAGTTAGTATGAATGTTTATTTTATATGTGGCAGAAATATTAATGTTTGATTAAGGGGTGGTGCCTCAGGCCAACTCAGAATATTACATAGTATATAGTCTCTTTTAAATGTGTTAACATAAAAACCATTGAAACCTCTGAAGAATTTTTGTGAGTTTATTTGAGCCAAACTGTCAAAATATGCCAGGAAGCAGAACCTCAGCGATTTGAGATAATGCTCTGGAGAATGGCGGTTACATCTGTATTTACACATTGCAATCAAAGGAAAGGGCATAGGTGGGTTACATGAAATTCATTGGTGATAGATTAAGGAGGTGGGATAAAGCAAAGCGGGGTGGGGGGTTGGGGGGAGTGGGGGGGTGTTAGGAGAACCTCTGGGATAGGGTAAAAGGTGAAATGATGGACATATGCTTCTTTTACACAGATGGGTACAGCATAGTTTAGCATAATTTACAGTTGACAATTAACTTGATAACAATAACAATGAGGGAATGTCCTGGTGCCATTTGTTGTGCCCTGAGGGGTCCGGAAAAAGGGAAAGTTACAAGTTACTCAGTCATTTCACTGATACATTATCTTAGAGACAAAAAGACAAGTAGGCTAAGTAAAGATCTAAGTTGATCTTTGTCAGGGAAAATACTGGCCTAGGACATGAGTACCCACCATAACCTGTTTGTAGTTAAATATTTAATTTTCAGACCATCATTGTGGTTATTTTAGGTCTTTGAGTTTGTATAACACCATGCAGGCCTTCCCTGAACTAGTCAGGTTAGCAAATGGAAGAGTTCTGCCCTAGCTGGTTTGGCTCAGTGATAAAGCAATAGCCTGGAGACCAAAGGGTCTGGCTTTGATTCTAGTCAAGAGCGCATACTGTGGTTGCAGGTTCCTCCCTGGCCTGGGCCACAGTCAGGGCTTGTTCAGGAAGCAACCAGTCGATGTGTTTCTCCCACATCAGTGTTTCTATCTTCCCTCTCTCTTCCACTCTCCCTAAAAATCAATGGAAAAATATCCTCTGGTGAGGTTTAACACCATCAAAAAAAAATAAAAATAATAATAGTAATAATAATAATGCAGGCTTAGGGATTTTTTTAGAATTGAGGGTCCATAGAGGAAAAGTGTGGGGCTGCATACTGGGAGAAGATACATTTCTATAACGCAAGGAAGCCAGGTGCAGTTACATCTTCATAAGACAAGGAAGCAGCAACCGGTATCTAATCTAATAAAAGAGTAATATGCAAATTAACCACCACTCCGAGACACCTAAGCCACACCCACTAGCCAAGCCACGTCCACCAGCCAATCAGAGTGACTGTATGTAAATTAATCCAGTCAAGATGATGGTTAATTTGTATACACAGGCACAGAGCAAAGACTGAAGACAGCCTAGAAGGGAGCCAAATGGCAGAGAAGGGAGGGAGCGAGGCAGTGTAGATGTGAGGGAGCAAAGCGGCCCAGAAGGGAGGGATCAGGCAGTGGAGACAGGAGGGAGCGAGGCAGCAGAGATTGTGGATACGGGAGGGAGAAAAGTGGCAGAGAGGGAGGGAGCTGAGGCAGCAGAGAAGGGAGGAAGCGAGGCAGCAGAGAAGGGAGCGAAGCCTGTGTCGGAGGGCTTTGCTCCCTTCTCTGCTTCAGGAAGCCCTATTCTTGCAGGAATCTTCCTGCAATGGGTTTCTAATATTTACATAAGACAAGGGAACTGGAAGTAGCCAAGAAAGGTCTATATCTATATATATAAAAGCCAAGCAACCAGAACTCCTGAATGATCGGAATGACCAGAACAACCGGTCGCTATAATGTGCAATGTAGCTGGCCTACCGGTCCAATCGGGGAGCAGCACCTGACCCCAGCCGCCCCCAGCCAGATGGAGAGGGGAGGCCAGCCAACCTCCCATGGTCCCTCCAGCCAGTCCCCCAGGCCCTGATTGGCCTTCAACACTCTGATTGGGGGAGGGGCTTGCCAGCCAACCTCCTGTGTCCCCTCACCCCCACTGGCCTGGTCCAATCGGCCCTCATTGGGGTGGGCTTCCAAATCCCACTTGTGCATAATTTCATGCACTGGGCCTCTAGTTTATAAAATAAAGAGAAGGAAGCCCTTCATTCAGAAAGAGAAGAAGAAAGCCCAAAGGGAATAGGACAACAATAAGGAAGGAGTTGGGGGGGGGGGACCTCACATGTCCTGTGTGAGGTTCAACCTTTGAGCCCAGGAGTTACTATAGTACCAATATGAAGGATAATACTGACCAATCAGGGCATATCAAGACACCAGAATCTGCAGACTTTATAAGCCATAGGGAAAGGGAACCCAGTGGGACTCTTCCCCCTCCCTACATGGGAGCCAGTTCTGTGGGACTCTTTCCTGCTCCCCATGTGGGAGTCTGTACTTGTTCTTCAATAAATTTCCACCTTTGCTATACCACTTTCTGTCCGTGGATTCATTCTTTGATTCTGGTGGACAAAGAATCCAGGTTCCAGTGCAAAAATTCGATATCAATAAGAAAAAGAAGAAGGAGAAATGGAAGAGTTCTGAGCTCCTATAGATGGCCAGGTCCAATGGTTTGAATGGAAGATTGTGGAACCATACTTACAAAGATGATCGCAATGTAAATACACAGTTTGGTAGAAAGCAAAGGCTGATCACATAATAACTTTAAATTAAGAGGCTCTCAGTGGCTGTTACAGAGCTGCTAGCTACAGTGGCCAGAATTGCATGACTGGATATGACTAATTTTATATTTTGTAAAGCATTTGAGTTGTTATGTAATTTTTCATTGGCAACCAAAAAGCAGTGAAAAGCAGTTATTACTTTAGAAGAAGCTTTGGGGACCCGATTTGCACCATAAGTTTGAAATCTGGATTAAAAAGTTACCCCTTCAGTGTTTTCTCACGCAAACTTTCTTTTGGCGTGTGATAGTGAGTAAACTAAAACTGTTTTCAGTTTTTTGGTTTATTTTTTTTCTTCAATATTTTGGTAGTGTATTTCAGGGGGTGATGTTATCTGACTTCAAGTAGTTTTAAGTATATCAAATGTGGATCTTTTATGCCATATCACCATGAACACATCAGGGAGATGATATTTTTGGGAAACTCAAGGTGCTAGATCCCTAATCAAAGAGGAACATTTCTCATGTTTGTTCATTCTAGTTTATTTTCATTTAAAATCTCTCAGGTTAAGTTTAAGCTTTTTAAAAGTTAGTTTTGAAATTGAGGCACATTACTAATACTGTAGGAATTGATGAGGCCTTGACTTAAAGCTTTCTTTACTGTGATTTCCTTTTGGGTGTATTTTGCTAAATGAAATTTGTTAACAAAATTTTTTGTTAACTAAACTTTTTTCTTAAAGCCTTTTTCACAATGAAAAAAAAAATCCTGGAATAAGGTCAGATAAATATGTTGCTTAAATATGAGTAATTTAAGCATTTATATAAGTCAGTCACTTAGGATAATGGCATCAAGAATCATTTATAAATTCTAAACATTATACACTTATGAATGCTAAACTGGTTCCAGGACTAGTCCTAGAAATATCACTGACCAGTATGACTTCATATGTTCCCCTCCCCAATATCTCCACAGGATGTCACAAGGATAAGGGTACAACAATTGCACAAGAATTCTTGGCCATTGTTTGTTAGCCTGAGATGATTTTCTACCTGGAAATATGTAAGCACATACTTCTCAGCATTGGAATACAAATGACATCTGGTAGCCCCCTATAAACACTTGTGTGTGCTTATCAAACTTCTTCCAAAACACATTTATTTACATAATAAAATGATAGTCAAACTGTTCATTGTATTATCCTGTTCAGTAGCCACATTATAGTGTACAAGTACTGTATTATACAAGTGTCATGTAAATAGTTCTGTAAGGTACAAAAATACAACAAATTAACCTTAAGCTCTTTGCAGGGCTGCAGTGCAGAGCTGAGCACCAGGTGAGTGACGAGGCTGGACAGCAGTCACAGCGGTGCTCCTCTGCTTTTAGTGTGCATACCCATTGGGGGCACAGGGGGTGTTAAAAAGTACGTGTTCTGATTCAGTAGGCCTGGAATTGGCCCCAGATTATGTATTCCTCCCAGACTTTCAAGTGACAACGTAAATGCCGATTGATGGGCCACAGTTTGAACAGCCAAGCCCTAAAGCTTCGTCCAACCCTGAGTTTCCATAATCCTCTGTAAAAGGGTTCACATAATCTATCTGTGAAATAGACAATGAAGAAGTAGAGTGAAAACAGCTTACCACTGTTAGTCTTTTAGGAGGAAAACACCTCTCAGGATATACAAAGTTTAAGAACTGCATGTAATTTAGAAACCCAGCCTACTTGCCAAGAGGATAATGAAAATATAATTGAGATGTGGACAAAAACCTCCAAAGACTAGAAGCCTTTGCTCTGACATGCACCCAGAATATGGTTGTCCCTCCGCCAAGATTTTACTAAAAGGTAATTAAGCCCAACCTTGAGAAAACATGTGTTCTAAAGAGCCTCTTGAACTCCCAGTCTAGCAGAGTTAGGCAATTCTGGAGGACCCAGGGAACATCTCAGGTCTATTGCTTGCAAAGAACATTTAGGACCCATAAACAAACAAGATGTTAGCTAGATAACAGGCCATAAAAAATGTAGAGCAAAGTTGAAAAGACAAAAAGCAAGTCAGAATGAACAATTTCTGCCAAGGATAGCACACTAGGTTTAAACCAGTGCCTTATCTCTGGAATCTTTTTGTATGAATTTGTTTCTTACTATAGCTGAAGAAGTGCCTTGAGTGCGATTGCTTTTTTTTTTTTTTTATCCTCACCCAAGGATATGTTTATTGATTTTAGGGAGAGGCCGGGGGAGGGAGAGAGAGAAAACAATCAGTTGGCCAGGCCAGCGTAGCTCAGTGGAATGTCTCTGTTTATGGGCTCTAAATGTTCTTTGTGAACCAAGAGATCAAGTTTTGATTCCCAGTCAGGGCACATGCCTGGGCTGCAGGCTCAATCCCCAGTGTGCAGGAGGCAGCTAATGAGTGAGTCTCTCTCATCATATCTCTCTCTCATCATCTCTCTCTCTCTCTCTCTCTCTCTCTCTCTCTCTCTCTCTCTTTTCCTCTCCCTCCCCCCACCACCCCTTCCTCTCTGAAAGAAATAAATTTTTTAAAAAATCAATCAGTTGTCTCCCTTAAATACCTGACCAGGGATTGAACCAGCAACCTAGGTATGTGTCCTGAACAGAAATCCAACCCAAAACCTTTTGGTTCGTGGGATGATGCTCCAAACAACTGAGCCACGCAGCCAGGGCGCCTGCAGTTGATCTGGTTGCTCATCAGATATCTGTAATATAATTCTTAGAACAGACTTAATGTTCCACCTATTTATTGAAATCACACAAAAAAGTATATATGCTATGTGTAATACTAAAAACCATATTTCAATTCATAGTGGCAACAGTTTTGCATATTAAAGATTATGAACTGAATACTACAGAAATTTGGCATAATCAATTTGGGGAGGAAATGATGGTTTATACACCCTTGTACACATCAACCATGTTTGCTCATATCATATTCCTGGCCATGAGCATTTTTATGTCAATATGATTTTTCAATTTATTAATAATTTTATAAGCTAGACCCTATCAAGTTTTTTTATTTCAATAAAGTAATATAACTTTCCTTTGTTGATTACATTATTCTTTTTTTACAAGTTAAACTTATTTAGGTAACATTGGTTAATAACATTATGTAAGTTTCAGGTGTACAATTCCATGATACATCATCTGTATATTGCATTGCACGCTCATTACCCAGTTGAACTTCCTTTATTACAATATATTTGACTTTACTCTCTTCATCCGACCCACTCCAGCCCTTTCCCCTTTGGTAACCATCATACTGTTGTCTGTGTCTATGAGTTTGTTCATTTGTTGCTTGCTATTTGATATCTCACATATGAATAAAATCATATGGACCTTCTTATGAAATTACTAGTGGCCCGGTGCATGAAATTCATGCACATTAAAAGAGAATTAATTAGAGGAAATATTTTAATATTGCTATCTGCCCTTTATAATAGAAGTGTGTGAGATAAAAGGGAATTAGTAAAATGTACATGAAAATAATATATAAATTTATTAATAAATAAACAGTAACAAAAGGATATAACAACAGAGGCATGATATGAAAACAACAAAAACATGATATGAAAAAAACATGATATAAAAACAACAAAAACATGATATAAAAACAACAGTGATGCCAAAATTGACTGGTAAAGTGATTCAACTTATTCTAATATCTCCTTGTACACCACATTAAGAGTGAAAACACTTTTATTTTTTAATATATTTTATTGATTTTTTTACATAGATGAAGGGAAAGGGGTAGAAAGTTAGAAACATCGATGAGAGAG
The DNA here is from genome assembly GCA_004026665.1 of Murina feae. Taxonomy (NCBI): domain Eukaryota; kingdom Metazoa; phylum Chordata; class Mammalia; order Chiroptera; family Vespertilionidae; genus Murina; species Murina feae. The sequence goes on from PVJC01019329.1 coordinate 11,290, forward strand.
AAACATCAATCAGCTGCCTCCTGCACACCCCCCACTGGGGATGTGCCCGCAACCAAGGTACATGCCCTTGACCAGAATCGAACCTGGGACCCTTCAGTCTGCAGGCCAACACTCTATCCACTGAGCCAAACCAGTAAGGGCAAGAGAGAAAACACTTTTAGAGTGCTTGACTAATTTCCCTTGTGATGAAATATTTAGAACTTTAATATCACATGCTCTTCAAACTCAAGAGAAAGCAACATATAAATGACCATGTGCGAAAACGGGTTCAGGTAGGAATATGCCTACTCTGTCTAGAGTTTGTCCTTGTGATTTAGTAATAGTCATCACAAATGCTGGCATCACAGGAAACTGTCATTGAATCAATTTAAATGGGAGGCCAGTGTCAGATGGGGACAAATCAATTCTTGGAAAAAGAACAACCTCTCCCTCTGCAGGTCCAGTTAATACTTCTGATTTGATAATGTTTGGTCATAATCTTTTGATAAATCTGGTACCATTACAAAGACCCCATTTACTATTAAGATTCCTCCATAGCGTGATGATTGCGCCCAATTTCAATTTTAATTTATGACACATTCCTGAAGGAGTAATACTATTAAGAAATTTGATGGGAAAATTTTCCTTTTCAGCCTAATCTGTTGAATCAACGGAATCATCACTCAAATATGTGTGAAAATCTCCGTCAAGTATATCCAAAATTTCTTCATTTAATTTTTTGAACGTGCTTATTTTTTGGACAAAGAACCACATGTTTAGATATATTTTTAATATTATCTATAGGTATACCATTTCCAAAGGTAGCTTCAATAATAGATCCATTATAAATCATTTCTCAGGGGATTTCAGTAATATCCATTCCTAAATGAAACCTACTATCAAGTTTACCATCTCCAAGTTTTACTAACCATCCACTATAAGCAGAATCCTCTGGTCTCCTATTTGTTTTAAAAGACAACTTTCTGAAACATCCCCAAACATTACAGTACTTTAAACTCGTTGGTACTACGGCTGATCTCATAGCATGTGGTCAAATACTGAGACACTGTCAAAAATCCCTTCCAAGAAGGAGAACTTCCCCACCAAATACGACATTCAGATTCATGATTTCTCTTAGTAATCTGTCTATGGCATTTATAGCATGACTGGATGCCATAGTTCATTCATCAATAATGAGAAGTTGGGCCTTTTTAATAGTTTTAGCAACATTACTGTTTATATTGAGTCTAGAAATTGAAGTTTCATTTAATGGAATCGGTAATTTATATTGGGAATGAAAGTTCCATCCACCTAGAAGTAAATTTGCAGCAATTCCTGTAGATGCTGTGGGTAAAACAGTACCACCACAGCCTCTAATATAACGTATTAAAACTTTATACAGATATGCAGGTGAATAGGATTCCTGGCCGGCAGGCCCCTGACAGCAAGCTGGCCACCTGTCGATTCTGTGAGGAATGGGGCTCCCTCCTCCCTCCTGTCAGGGTCTGGTTTGAAGGCCAGGCACAGCCCCTATTGGGCCAGACCCAGAGTTCTACCACACTGTGGCTTCCGCCTCAGCAATCCAGGACTGACTGTGGTTGGGTGCTTCTGGAGCTCTGAGGGTGGTTTTTCCCTCAGGCCTCGTGGGAAACAGCTTGGGGAGGGTGTAGCCATTGCCAAGACGACCCCTGCAGGACTGATTTCCTTCCTGTTGGTCGAGCCTTGGACATTACGGGTGTTACACCCAGGGTTTTTATATAAATAGGTTCTTGTGAACATACCTAATAATATGACACACCTGTCTACAATGAGCTGCATCTGGTCTAAAATCATAATAAAGTATTTTGCTTCTTTTATTTTCAATAGTATTTCAGTGTTACTATGATTTCCTAGTGGCATTACTAATTTGTTTTGAATTTCATTAGACAAAAAAGTCATGCATCCCTTTTTATGGTAAGGTATATGGTTAGCTCTATTGACATTATTGACCTTCAAGTTCATTATAGTTTAGAAAGATCCAGTGTCTGGACTTCCAATAATTTCTTATTCTCTAAAAGGTAAATTATTTTTCCACCAAAACACTACAACATCTAAAAATATCCCACTATTTTTGTTTCTCTAATTTTATTCCTTCTGCAAAGCATCATCTGTTTTTTAAAAATATGTTTTTATTGAGTTCAGAGGGTGGAAGAAAGAGAAACTTTGATGAGAGAGAAACATCAATCCACTGCCTCTTGCACGTCCTGATAAGTCTGACAGAAGTGGACTCCTACCTCTTGGGATGGGCTCCCGCCTGGCCCTCCAATTTCCAAATTATTATTTCTTTTCTCATGTCTGTCATTTGCATGTGGCCCCTCTCCCAGAGCCCGAACCCTGAGCCATGTGGGACGTGGATCATTCACATTGGTAATGTCACTATCAGAGACTGTATTATTTTCAATGATTGAAATACTTCCTTTTTGTTAATCCTCATCTGAGGATACTTTTCCATTGATATTTAGAGAGAGTGGAAGGGAGAGGGAGAGACAGAGAGAAACATCGATGTGTATGCATGATGGTTGCCTACTGCACTCACCCAGACTAGGGCCAGAGAACCTGCAATCAAGGTACATGCCCTTGACTAGAATCGAACCCTGGACCCTTCAGTCTGAGGGCTGACGCTCTATTCACTGAGCCAAACTGGCTAGGGCTGAAATACTGTTTTCTAGCCAACTTTGTAACTGCCCCATATAATTTTGATCCATTTCAGCATGTGTTCTTTCTTCTTTTCCTAAACATTGTATCACTTGGTTTTTAGATGCCATATTTCTGAAACTTAATGTTTAACATAGACTTATAGGATATTCATTTTTAATCAATATAAGGTTTAATTCAAGTAAATATATAGTGAATTAGAATTAATTCATATGAATTAGCTTAATTCACATAAATTATAATGTTTAACAACCACATAGAAGTACTGTTGGTAAAAATGCTGTTGCTGCTGTAGAAAACAGTGTGGAAGTTCCTCAAAAAATCGAAAATAGAATTACCATATGATCCATCAATTTCACTTCTGGGTATATACTCCCAAAAATTGAAAGCAAGGTCTCAGAGAAATTTGTACAATCATGGTCATCGCAGCGTTATTCACATTAGTCAAAAGGGTTGGAAACAGCCCACGTGTCCACCAATGGATGAATAAACAAAATATAGTACATATATACAATAGGTATAAGTCAGCCTGAAAAAGGAAGGACATTCTAACACCTGCTACAACACGGATAAATCTTGAGGACATTGTTAGGGGTGTTTTACCACAATTTAAATTTTATTTTAATTTATTAAAACTACAATATACATATAGCAATAACTACAAATAGTAGAGAATTACACACCAAGTTTCCAGACAAATTAGTGAAAGAAAAAATAGTGAAAAAAAATGCTTTTTACTTAAAGATATGCAAAAAACAGTAAACAACTTATTACTATTTTAAGTAAATGAAGCGTAAAAGTTTCCTGATGAGTTTGTTATTTTTCTGGTTAAAAATATATTCTCATAAAATGTCTGGGGGAAGGGGATTTTTTTTTATTAATGCCTTTTATTGATGCCTTTATAAGTGACTGATTTATATAAATGCTTAAGTTTTATTTCTGAAAAGTAAGATGTATTCCTATATAAAATTTATACACCTTACCTAACTGCTCTTAATATGTTTAGAATCACACAGACATGTATTAGTAATAAGACTTTCCCTTTCACCCTGCTGTACTGTGGACTACAGTTCTATGGGGAGATCCTTCAGCTTCCATCGCATGGGAATGATGATGACGACTGTCAGAAGAAAACAAAAGTGAGACGCATGTTTACTTCCTTGCACCTGCACCCCCACCTTGCATAACTCTCAGGGTCATGTAAGTGCATTTTCAATATTTTGTTCATCATGGACTTTTGCATTGATTTTGATTTTTTTAAATTGCATTAGTATTATTGATCTTGATTAGTGAGTGTTTGCTTCTCCTAAATTCTGTGCCTGAGGTGAGGCTCTCACTTGCCTCACTGTAGCCCTGAGCCTGTTTTATCAGATGGAGATACCACAGCTGATTTGTCCAACTGAAGGCAAATTTTGTGTTGTTCCAAGTTTTGGGCAATTATGAATACAGCTGCTATAGGAATAGAGACTTTTGTGAGAACATATGTTTTCATTTCATTTGAGTAAATATCTAGGCATAGAATTTCCTTGTTGTATATAGAGTGTACATGTAACTTTGTAAGAGACTGCCAACTGCTTTCCAAACTGGCTATGACATTCTGCATTCCCACCAACACATTAGGAGAGTTCCAGGCGCTCTGGATCCTCGTCAGCACGTGATATTGTCATGTCAGGTTCTTTTAAATGTATCTGAGCTGTTCTAGTGGGTGTACAGTGGCATCCCATTTGCTTCTAATTTGCATTTTTCTAATGATTCTGGTTTACCCATGTCGTGTTGTATACCAAGTGCCAGTTAAGAATATGGCATATGAACATGTGCTGGGAAAGATATAAGTTTAAAAAGCAAGTTGCAGAACATCATGTAGTATAATCTTTTTTAAATAAAAATAAATAAATATATGTACACACAATTGAAAGTGTTTACAAAAGTACATAAGAAATGTTAACCACTTTTCCTTGAGGGTGAAAAGAGAAGACTTTTGCGTAACACTTTTTGGATAGTTTGAATTTTTTGATAAGCATGTGTTACTTGATGGCTAAAAAAACTGTTCAAAAAATAATAAGTAAAATCTATGCCTCTTATGGGGCAAATTATATAAAAACCCATTTAAAAAAACCCAAAACCTCAGCACTTTTCTCATCTCTGGCGCCGAAATCAGTGCCGTTCCTAGGGAAGTCTTAGGCATGCAGGGGCAGTGGGTTCTAAAGAAATCCCCGTGTTGGCTGAGGGTAGCTTAGCAGTTCCAAGCTGCAGCCCCTCGCAGATGTGCCAAAGCATCATCACCTGTGCTAAGACAGAAAGGGGAAGGCAAAGGGCCCTGACAGTCACACCTGTCCTTTTTTATCTAGAAGAGTCAAAGCCATTTCACCAGCCACAGCTAGACCACTTCTGCCTATGGCTGTTAGCTACCACTAAGCCATGTGGCCACTCCTCTTGTCTAGGGTGACTGGACACTATGAGGTGTCACTAGCTATTGGGTGAGCCAACCAACAGTGTCTGCACACCGGGAGGTACGTGTTACATGTACTTGAAAAATTGGATTTTTTAAACCATGGCAGGGGTATTCTTTTTTAAAATTATTATTTATTTTTTAATTGATTTTTTACAGAGAGGAAGGGAGAGGTATAGAGAGTTAGAAACATTGATGAGAGAGAAACATCGATCAGCTGCCTCCTGCACACCTCCTACTAGGGATGTGCCCGCAACCAAGGTACATGCCCTTGACCAGAATCGAACCTGGGACCTTTCAGTCTGCTGGCTGATGCTCTATCCAGTCAGCCAAACCGGTTAGGGCTGAAAAATTGGATTTTTAAATGCTGCCCAAGAATATCTCAAATACAGCTCATTGAATGTCTATTTACAAATAACTTAAAACTCAGTAAGAAAAGAAACGAGTGTGCCATAGAAACAGCAAGTAAAACATTTTCTCAGGAAGATAAGTAAATTGTCCTTATCAGAAATATTTGTAGAAAATAATACTTTATTCACAGGAGTGTTGTAAGGTCGTTGCTTTCGCATGCCGGGCCTGCTGCCTCGCCCCCGACTCTGTGAGAGTCTGAGAACAGTGGTATCTGGTTACCTGAAAATAAGAACCTTGTCATTCCTGGACATACGCAAAGCCTGCTGTGTTCACACTGTGCTGGGCGCCGAGGAGTTTCCAACCCACCTGGGGAGACAAGAATCACGGACATTAAACAAACACTAACCTGCTCCTGCTGGGACTGAATCTCATGTCAGATTGTGGGGCTCAAGATGCAGTAGGTTAGCCCTGGCCTGTGCTGCTCGGTTGATTGGAGTGTCCTCCCATTAGGGGGCTTCATTTCAACAATTCACAGAAAGGAATCTGAAAAGGGGACTCTTAGACTTCCTGTTAATCCAGCAACTGGCTTCTCCAGCTACCTTAATAAACTTAATATGAAAATCTAAAAGAGCCCTGACCAATTTGGCTCAGTGGATAGAGTGTCGGTCTGCGGAATGAAAGGTCGCAGGTTCAATTCCGGTCAAGGGCATGTACCTTGGTTGCCGGCACATCCCCAGTGTGGGGTGTGCAGGAGGCGGCTGATCGATGTTTCTAACTATCTCTCTCCCTTCCTCTCTGTAAAAAAAAAAAAAAAATCAATAAAATATATTTTTAAAAAAAGAAAATCTAAAAGAATGTGATTAATTGTACTTCAATGCATGAAGCAGGTAAAGCCAGTTTCACATATAACATACCCCTTGTCTGAAACAATATTTGAAGAAATATCAGTGGCATTGTAAGTTAGTGGTTAAAGACATAGTCTTTGAATACAGACGGGCTGAGATCAAGTTCTAGTTCTGCCCCTTACTTGGAGGTAACCCCTGGAAAGCTCAGAAAGGGAGGAAGGAAATGAAACAGGAAAGGGAAGGCAGCTAATAAAGGGTATTTTCAGGTCAGCTACCATAGAGGGCAACTGGAGCACAGTCCTGGGAGACAGACAGCTCAGAGTTGTCCCAACTACTGGCTAGGAGGCTGGGCCGTCTACTCACCAACCTCTGTTCACCACTGCTTCAGGCTCTTCCTGGGGGTACTAACTCTCTGGCATGTCCCACATGCGCTTGAGCACGTCCCCAGGACCAGAGCAAAGCCCTCAGGTGGAGACTCGCAGGTATTCACAGTGAGCAGGCTTGAGCATGTAGATGAGAGGGTCAGGGGACATCACATTGGCACGTCCCCGTGAGCCACACAGGGTACCAAGGCTCACCCTTGAGTAGTTCAGAAAGCACTTTTAGAGATGTTACCATGTTTCACCTTCACTATAAGCCTGAAAGGTAGGTTTTTATTATCCCCACTTTTTAAAAAAAATTGGTGACAGCAATCCATTGTATGAGTTGAGCTTAAGAGGATGGAAAACTGGCAGGCCAGTGTGGCTCAATGGTTGAGATCTGATCTAAAAACCAGGAAGGTCACTGTTCCCCTGTCAGGGCATATGCCCTGGTTGTCGGCTCGATGCCTAGTGGGGGGCGTGCAGGAAGCAGCCGATCAATGATTCACTCTCATCATTAATGTTTTTATCTCCCTCTCCCTTCCTCTCTGAAATCAATATATATATATATTGATGGTATATATACAAAGAATGGTAAACTATTTGCCCAGGGTTACTAAAGAAGTAGAGTCCAAGAAGGCAAAGACACTATTTAAAGTCTGGTACTACAAGTATATTTTCTGATAATGATTGTGAATTTCAGAGGAAATGCAGAAGGGTTTTAGAAGTTGGGGGCAGGTCATAGACTAGAAGGGAACAAAGAAGAAGTACACAGAACCCTGTCTGATTCTTAGATTTGCCTCCTTTCCTGTCATGTCTCCTCTCTCATTCTACCTCCATACTGACCTCCTTGCTACCCCTTGACCCTTTGAGCCAGCTGTGCTCTTTGCCCAGTGCATTTTCACTAGATATTTGCTTTGCCTGGAATCCAGCTCTTGCCTCACTCAGCCTCTTGGGCTGAATCACTCACTTTTGTTAAGTCCTTGCTCAAATCCCTCCTTGTCAAGGAGGCCTAACTAATCACGCCTAGCATGTCCTGATCATGCACCGAACCTCACACTCTTGACTTCGTTGTAATTTTTCTTATTGAAGCATCCATCTTATGTAAAAACGGCTGTTTGAAATTTTAACCCTGCTATTTTGGCTTCTGTAAATGTTTGCTTGCTTAAATAATAAGGAAACTAAGACTACTCGCATTCCACAGAGGCCATAAACTATGCCCCAGACAGAGTTGTCAGTGCTGGCACCAGGCCAGGCCTTGAGATATGGTCTAATGGCTCCTCCCAACACACAGGCCTTCTTTCTCAGAAGGCCAGGAAGTCTGATTCCAAATTTGGGAGACAGCCCTGACCGGTTTGGCTCAGTGGATAGAACGTCGGTCTGCGGACTCAAGGGTCCCGGGTTCGATTCCGATCAAGGGCATGTACCTTGGTTGCGGGCACATCCCCAGTGGGGAGTGTGCAGGAGGCAGCTGATTGATGTTTCTCTCTCATCAATGTTTCTAACTCTCTATCCCTCTCTCTTCCTCTCTGTAAAAAATCAATAAAATATATTTAAAAAAAAATTTGGGAGACAATGAACTAGAAAAAGCATAAATAGGGAAAGCTCCCTCCATGTTTTTGGGGAGGGGTGCTCAGAATTTGAAAGACATTTTTCTCTGGGCCTGTGCATAATAATAAAATGTTACTCCATTTCTCTAAGCGTTGCTTGGTTTTTCTCTGGTCTTCTGTAACATTATTTCCCCCTAACACTTCTCAATTACCTCTACTTCCTACAGAATTATTCTTTTACTGTGTGTATTGCGTGTCTCTCCTTGCTAAAATGTTAGCTCCACAAGGAAAAGCTTCTTTGTTTTTGATGGGGTTTTTTTGTCTATTTGTTTGTTTAATATATTTTTATTGATTTTAAGAGAGAAAGGGAGAGATAGAAACATCAGTGATGAGCAAGAATCATTGATCGGCTGCCTCCTGCATGCCCCCTACCTGGGACTGAGCCCACAACCCAGGCATGTGCCCTGATCAGGAATCAAATTCTAACTGCCTGGTTCATAGGTCAGCGATCAACCACTGAGCCCCATCGGCAGGGCAAGGCTCTTTGTTTCCATTGATGTGTCCCAAGCATTTAGAGCAATATCTGGCTGGTGGTCAGTGCTCAAAGAACATTTGTTGAAGAATGAATGAATGAATGAATGAATGAGTGAATGAATGAATGAATGTCAACATTCAGATAAGCCCACAAAGGAACAATCAATGTGCCATTCCACACATTCACATAACCTTAAGCCCCATGCTTCCAAAGAGAAAGAAGAGGCTTCATTTTCCCCGTTTCCTGTGCTCTACCTCTTCCATGTTCCCCACTTCCCCAGCCCCGGTCCCCTCTCCCCATTTGGGCTAGCAACCAGGACCCTCTGCCTGTGAGAGAAGGCATTGTCTCCTCAGCAGACTTTCAAAGGGTAGTGTTTTTGTTTGCCTTGTGAAGCCAATGGTAACAGTTTATGTAATAACTGGAACGTCTCGTTTTTTCTTTTTTGGATGCCGTGGATGGCATGGAGCCTATTTTGCTCTTGGTTGTGTTTCTCAAAGAGAGGGTAGGGTCTGCTATGTGGTCAGCATTAGGCTGGACACTGCTCTTACTTGCCCACACTGTGTTTACTTGGATATATTTACAGTGTCTGAAAACATTTGCTCCAGTTCCGACAGTCAAGGTTAAAAGATAAGGATCTGAATGCAAGAAGAGGATGGGAAGCTGCCCATGTGTCAAATGTCGGGGAAAGGACACAGCTACTGGCTAGACAGTAACAGAAACTTACTCTAGAATGAAATCACTCATAACATAAAATAAAGCAAGGCATTCAAATAGTTCTGATATGTGGGCTGAGAACTAAGAATTGTACTGAAATTTGTGGAGCAGCGCTTAAAAATGTGATGTACCTGGTGAGGGTTGTAATTGTTGAGTTTCATTTCTTGAAACTGAAGTCATAAGCAATTAAGTATGTGAAGAACATAGAAAATAAAGAAAAATTTTCAATGACACACATGTTTAGTCTTTTATTGTTTACTATTCCTTTTTTACAGTTTTGAAAATTAAAGCATAATTGATACTAGTTTCAGGTGTACAACAATGATTCATTATTTATATATTTTGCAAAGTGATTACCACAATTCTAGTTCACACCCATCACCGTATACAGGTTAGAAAAATTGTTTTGTTTCTCTTGTCAACTTTCAAATATATAACACATTACTATTAACTATAGTCGCCATGCTGTATATGACATCCCATGACTTACTTATTTTGTAACTGGAAGTGTGTGCCTTTTGACCCCTTTTACCCATTTCATCCCCCACTCCCCGCCTCTGGCATCCACCAATCTGTGCTCTGTATCTATAAGCTTGTTGATTCTTTCCCCCTTGAGATTCCACATACAAGTGAGATAATTTGATATTTACCTTTCCCCTGGCTGACTTATTTCACTTAGCATAATGCCCTCAAGGTCGATCCACATTCCTGTACTTAAAGATAATGTTCCTATGTAGAGAGAACAGAAGCTGAGAGAACTCCACAGGGCACCAAAAAGTCACGGGCAGAACTGTGTCCACTGGTTAAAACATGGACGAACTGCACAGCTAACGAGAGTTCATCGTGTTTGTCCTTCAGATCAAATAAATACATGAGGTTGGAACAGTTCACCATAAATATTCAGCCCCTCCCTCCATCCATCCATCCGTCTATCTCCACACTTTGCATGCTGACTAAAGGACCAGGCTAATGAGCTTAAAGTTATAGAAAAAGAAAAAAGAACAAAACTCAGCCCCTGAACGCAAAGAGTTCCAGCAAAGTAGGAAAGATTAGTCTGGGAGTTTCAGGAAAATGCAGTCAGGGAGAGCATCACTGGCTTGTGTGCATTACCCGTGTCAAAGCGCGTGAGTGAGCACCTATACTTCGGCAGCCTCTTGCTTTGTCACATCTATTGATGTACAGGGAGTTCGTATTTACATGTTTATTTGAATCAAGTTACTTCTTTTTTGACTAGTTCTTAAATGGACCATTGACAGAATAAAAGAGGGTATGTTTTTTGTTCTTCATATTTTATTTTCTTTATTGCTCTCCAGGAAGCAATTAAGATTTTCAACCTCGGCTCTGAATTGCAACACTGCCGAAACAGTCAATAAATGATTCCATTAATTAATGCCTGCTTTATAGATAACAAAAATTACATTCCAAAGCTTGCTCAATGTCACCTACTAACAACTGTGGAAAGATTTTTTTTTTTAACTTTTTGCTCCTACTTAATCTAAAAAACGTTATGGGGTTTCCACAATGCTGCATTATTCTAGGAATGAGTGCCATTCAAAATGACTCAGTCTGATCCTGTCCATGGGGTACATTGTCAGCTCCAGCAAAAAACCTGTGGACACATGTGAAAGAGATCAAAGTGCAGCATTTGATAGAGAAGTCTAGTTAAAGATGCAAGAAAGTCAGGAGACAGCATTTGACCCGGTTCATTTATGCTTAAAACGGCAGTAGGTGCTTTTCCACTCTACAGTAAGAAGGGTTGTGACAGTGTTTCATCTAAGACTTCCCCCTTATTGGAAGCTAGTCCATCTGGAAAATGGGAACTTAATTATGGGAACTTAATTATGTCACTGTTTTTGAGATGGATGAACAAGCAAACTCATCGAGGATGTGAAATAAAATCTAAATCCTTATTATGGCAGACTCTATGGCCCTCGCTGCATGACCAGGTCCCTGGCCCCACCTCACTGAGTAGCCTGTCCTGTGTTACCTTTCTCCCCCATTTCTGGGCTGCATTAAATACTAACCCCACCGTCATGCCATCGTGACAACCAAAATATCTATCTCTAGACATTGCCAAATGTCCCTCAGGGGCGTAACCACCACCAGCAGAGCATCATTGTTCTAGCTGGTCCCAGCTCATCCTTCAGGTCCCAACTTAAATGTTACCTCCTCTAAGAAGCCTTCCCTGGTTACCTAATCTAAAGTAAATCCCTTATTATTCCATCACCTCAGTCTGTTCCTCAGTAGACATCTGCACACTCATAATTACATATTATCTTATGCACTTGCTTAAAGTCTAACACATTCTTTTGGAAGCCCAGTGAGCGCTTTGACTGTGTATATTTCATTTGCTGCCACACTCTCAGCAACTAGCACAGTGGCTTACACACAAAACAAGATCCTTAAAGCTGGCTAAGTAGATATTTTATACTAATATATCACAGAATTGTGAGTTTAGGTATATTCTGTATCCAAAGTCCCTTAATAGACCCAAAATCTATGCAAGGGTAGGTATCTATAAGCTAGGATATATAATAAGTAACTGTTTTGTGTGGTGTGGGGTTTTTTTTGTGTGTGTATGTGTGTGTGTTTGTTTTTGTTTTTGTTTTTGTAATAGCATTAGAAGAAACACTGGGCACAAAATTAAGTATAAAATTAAGCAGTTTTTATACTTTGGACTCAGCCGTGTCTGAATGCAAAGCACAGTCCTGCCACCTACCACTTCATTGACCTAACATTTGCTCTGTAAGGAGTAGGGGTATTGTTTTAAGGTATCTATTACATAGCACCTGCTCAATAAAATGGCGGTGTCATAAAATATATATATGTTTAAACTTTATTGTTGAAAGTATTACACATGTCTCCTTTCTCCCCCCATTGACCCCTCCACCCACCTCCCCACCCCTCCCAGGCCTTCTCCACCCTATTGTCTGTGTCTGTGGGTTATGCATATGAGTTCATTGGTTGATATCTCTCCCCCGCCCCTCTCTCCTGCCTTCCCTCTGAGATTTGACAGTCTGTTCGATGTTTCTATGTCTCTGGGTCTATTTTTGTTCGTCTCAAATATTTTTCTTAAAAATAATATCAGTAGTAACTTAGTCCTGTCAATCCTGAGCCTCAGCAACCCAACCACACTCAGCTATTGACCTTCAGCCTCCAACTGACAAGCTCAGGCCCAACAGCTAAGTCAAGGTTATTGGAGACCCTGCAAGTGGGGAGGGTCTACAGTTCACTTTCCTGACCCTATCCCGAGGCTTAAGCCCGACAAACGGCCATCTGTCTCTCCCCCGAGCCATCTTCGTCCAGACTGTGTAATTTGGCTTTTGCACACATTTCCTGGCTTGCGCTCTAGCTCCCTTTCCAGGACAAACTTTCCCTTGAGGCCCACCCATTTTACTAGGGTTCAAACCCTCTCCTTGTTATTTCAAGCCCCCTCTCTATGCCAATAACCACAGCCAACCCAACAACACAGATCAACCCAAGCCACAGTGACAATTCTAACATCAGCACTACCTCGAAACTCCTAAGCTTCCCCTTATCCAGTAATCAGACCAACTGCTGGCCCAGTTGGCCTGATCTGAGCCTGAATTCCCCTCTGGAGAGTAGGATATTGGCTGCTGAAGCACACTCTGAGCTGGGATAGACTTGGGAAAAGGCATGTGGATTATTTGGAAAGAGAAGGAGGGATAGGGTTGTATGATTAGAAATTGCTGAATCACAGCCCCACACATTCACTCCCTGCTCTCTCAATGGCTGCAGAGTTGCCAGGGGATCCCCAACCCAGTAGATGGTGACAATATCTGTGACAAACTCTTCACACACCCATGGCTTTGAAAGTATTTCAACATAGTCATCACTATTTCTATATTCCTGAACAATTGCATTCATATCCAGATTGAGGTCACAACCTCTAGTGTCCTGACAGTGGTGCTGGCAGTATTTCAGCAAACTCTTCCTGGTACTTAATTTCACCAGGTGGGGCTGACCCGAGCTAGTAAAAATGTAAACTCTTTGCTGGTTGAGCAACATGCTAATGCCAGTCAACGAGAGAGAACCTGTTGACACTTCTGGCCATGAGGGCTAAGAGAAGGCGTAATTAGTCTTGGTTTCCAGTCAACGTGCCTTCCTCCAGCTCCACGGTCAGCAAGCTTTTTCTGTAAAAGGGCCAGATAGCAAATATTTTAAACTTTGCAGTCCACAGATAGTTTCTGTCCCTTCTCCCTCTTCTCTTCCTTTTTCTTCTTCTATTTTGTGTTATATCCTTAAAAAAAATAATATAAAAACCGTTCTTAGCACCTGGGCCACACAGAATTAGTCGGTGCTATAGTTCATGGAGCCTGCTCTAAACCAGCAGCTCACAGATACATCAGTGACGGCCTTCAAGCTGAATTACAAGCCAAACCCACTTACTTCATTTGGGATAATGTGCTCATTGGTAATATTTACTTTATCTCTGAAGAAGCTCCCCAGCATTCATGAAAACTCAGAAGTTATTGTTACTCATTTAGCTTACACTGAAGATTTGTGCATTCTACTATATGAAGGTTACATCTCAAATTTTAAAGTTTTAATATATCATTAGTGTGTGTCTATTGATTTAACTTCTGTGTTGATCTTGCATGCCTTGTTATTTCCAGAATCATGCCCATCTTCAAGGAGGCATTCACTGACAGTGTGTTATGTGGAAAAGAAGAGGAGGGAGGGGGAACACTGCTGAACGTGATACCCCAGGGCTGTAAACTAAGCTGGCTCATAAGTGAATGGCTAGATTTCTTGACAAACACCTTGTTACATAGGCAACATGAGGCACCTGGATACCTGGTTCCAACATACAAATGCTATTATTCTGTGAGAATCCTAGAATTGTTGTGTCTGTGGCACAGGGCCCTTGCCAGTCATCTCGTGTGGCATAAAGCAGGAGTCATGTCAGGTTTATCAGGAATGTGACTTTGGAAGTTGTGACCAACCAGTCTATAAAGCCAGGAGAGATCTCCAAAATTCAATTTGATATCATTTTAAGCCCTACCAGGTTCCATAAAATGAGAAGTCATGACTACAGAGTCAAGGAGAGAGAGGTAGCAGACTTCCCTGAGGAGAGAATGAGAAGTTTGGGGGCTAAGTGGCCGCCTGGCTCTGGAAATCACAGTCAGAGACAAAGCTGCGGGAATCGGGTTTAGTGGTTTTCATCCGAGTCTCCATAAAGAACACAGAAAGCCTCCTGGCTGAGAGTTCCCGTCATTAAGCAACTGCAGGCAAGCCGAGGCAGTAAACCCTACATCCTGTGGGAGGATGGAATTGCCTCCTTCATGGAAAAGCACCTTTCGACTCCAGGAAGATTTGGAATTGAGCACAGAAATGTTTCAGATAATCAAAGCCATATGTTGCTCTGTTGAGACTAGGGGATATGAGCAAATTTAGTGTTTTCTGCATTGAGAATATTTAGGAGAATTAAGTCTATCAGTCTCTACCAAAATGATACCTTATAATATAATAAAAGGGTAATATGCAAATTGACCCTAACAGCAGAACCACTGGGAATGACTGGTCAATATGACACATACTGACCACCAGGGGGCAGATGCTCAATGCAGGAGCTGCCCCTGGTGGTCAGTGCACTCCCACAGGGAGAGCTCTGCTCAGCCACAAGCCAGGCTGATGGTTGCCAGTACAGCAGTGGTGGTGGGGACCTCTCCTGCCTCCTCAGCAGCACTAAGGATGTCCGACTGCAGCTTAGGCCTGCTCCTCACTGGCAAGTGGACATCCCCCGAGGACCCGTGGGCTGCCAGAGGGATGTCTGACTGCCAGCTTAGGCCCGATTCCCCAGAGAGCGGGCCTAACCCAGGTGGTGGACATCCCCCGAGGGTTCCCAGACTGCAATAGGGCACAGGCCGGGCTGTGGGACCCCCTGAGTGCAGAAATTTTTGTGCACTGGGACTCTAGTACCTTATAATGAGACATGTATAGTTCACACTCCACAAACATGTACAAAAATTCTAAAGAACATAGAGCATGTTTGATATCATGTCTAGCTCTTCTCCCTTCAAATTCTTAATGGAGCAATGAGACTAAAAGGATCAGTCTGGTTTCTCTACATGACTCATTCAATCAAGAAGATACCTGCTGTTTGCTTTGGTGGCCTTAGAATGATTCCAGGCAGTTAGCATTGCCTCTTAGATGCTTTACAGAAATTCTGTTAAGTCTGAGTTTTTATCAGCTGATTACCATGAAAGGTTTGTCCATTATTGCTGCAGAATTCTGGCTGTGGACTGCTGGGCTCTGTCGCTGCATCTGTGGGATCTGAAGGCATGGTGTCCTTGCTGCAGATCATCATTTTTCATGCTGTGACTATGTGTATGTGTGGTTTCAACCCTATTTTAGTTGTTAAGAATCACTTCCTACTTGGAGTGAGAGCTGAAAATATATTCCCTGTTGACTGTGTTACTATTCAACATTCTTCCCCCTTTTTTTGGGCCCCCTTCCAGCCAACAGTTGCTTAGGAGTAAAAACAAGCCCATTTATTTCCTCATTCAGTGTTGTGTGTGAGTCACCACAAATTATCCAAAAGTGATACAGATAGTAATCATTGGGACCAGAACTAGAATCCAGGTTTTTCTGATTACACACAGGAAACTCTTTCACTATACGACTTGGTTATAGTTATTGGTTATTGTTAGTAATTCCAATTTTCCAGGAGTTTTAAGTTTAAAAGATTATTTTCTTTAAATTTTTCTAAAAGTCTATTAGTAAAAACACTAACCGAATAGTAACACTTATCGCAAAGTTATAAATGTAGGAACAGAGAGGAAGGCGAGCATTTATTGAGCATCTACTATTTGACAGACCTCTACATACTTTATCTCAGCTAATCCTCACTATGCTAAAGGGTATTTATTACTAGGTAGGAATTTTTTCTCTATACTTTACCGAGCAGGAGACTGAGGCTGAAGGAAGTCAAATAATTAAAGTATATTTATTCACATTATAGCCTGGCTCTCACCTCTCTCGGTCAAAGATTACCCCAGGAGGTTTTTCTCTTGCACTTTCAGTTTATGTATCTGCCACAACGTCTCAGCAAATTCCTGAAGACATCCCTCACTGCAAGGACAGAGAAGTAGCAGATCAGCAAGAGACACACAGTGCAACTGAGGCAAGGCATTGCATCTCGTTGCTGATGTCAGAGGGGGCACACAAAATGTCCCATTCACCCATCGAGTACAAACACACCCATATCGTCTATATAACTTAACTCTATTCCTCATACAGCTTTCAAATGGTACCACCAACTTCTATAGGCCTATTGGCTGCCACATAGGGCCTAATAAGTATTTAAAACATAGGAAAATAAGAAGAATCTCGGGAGAAGATAGTCTCATAACCCATCTTTTTTCTCACTCCCCAAATGTTACTGATACCTATACATGGAGCTTTTCAAAGTGGTCCTCTTGACTTTAATTACCTTTTTGAGCAAAAAAAGGGGGGGGAGGGGAGATAGTAGAAATAAGAACTTTTCAGAGTTGAAAAACAAACCAAAAGTGTAAGCAATGAGGAATCACCATGTAGTGGTGTTGTAGGCAGCGGAAATGGCACCAGGGTGTCTGACCAGTGGAGTTAGACCAGACCTGGGTTCTGGCTAGGAAGGAATTTAGACCCACACTGTAAGAGAGGATTTATTTGGTAAATCACAGAGGTAAAGTAATTTATAGCAGAAATGGGCTTAGGAAACAAGTTGTAGATGGAAAGGAAGGGCCCTTGGAGCTTGAGAGTGAGGAAGGCATGGTAACTAGGGGAAGTGAGTGGGGAAAGGAAAGGGAAAGGCAGGACATGCTCCCCAGAGGAGAGAGCCCTGGGTCCTCTGTCCTAAGGGTTTTAAGGGCGGAGATTTTAGGGAATTTCCAGAGGGAGATCTCAGTAGAATATTCAGCAGTTTTCCAAGGGTGTCCTTCAGGGTTGTGTTCTTCACTGACTGATGGGCCTGGCACCAGGACAGGGGGTCATTATTCTGGGTCTGTTCTGCTACATCTACAGAGAGTTGTAGGTCCTGAGGTCAGCAGTGGCTGGTTTCATTGCTCTTCTGGGTCAGGAGCTGAAATACAACTGAGGCCTAGATGTTATCTCTAGGGAGGAAAGATCACGTGGTCCAAACCCCAGACCAGCGATATGCTGGGGGAGGAAGGGTCTCCCTACATTTTGTCCTTTGCTACAAGACCAGGGCTCTCCACCCTGATGACCTGCACCTGGCTCATTGTCTTTGCTCTGCTTATGTCTATGTAACTGCCTACCACAGTTGAAAATATGATCTTTTATTTTACAAAGTTATAATTTTGCTGTATACTCTAGACAGCGTGGGATTGAAAAATGCCAACCAAACGTGGGGATGAAAAATTCCAGCAGACTGGAAAATACCTTTCAAGCATGTGTGAGAAATTGGAAAACAAACATTTGAGTTTTAACATAAGCAATTCAAAGCTAAAATTACTAAGAGGAAAAAGCAATCTGTGCTATTTACCTGATTGTTATCAACTGCAAAGTAGATATAGAGCTTTGGAATTAAGTTGTAGAAATTACAATAGAGGCAGCTGGACAACGATTTTAAATAAAAGAGGTTCCGATGCACCCCCTCACAGTTCCACTACCTCTGGCCCTTTCAGATGAAGTCATCCAAGGGCATTTTTCTCTATAGCTTCCGGGCAGGTCACGTTTGGCAAAACAAAAATAACAATGGAGACAAGTGTTTGGCATTTCAGTTTCAAGAGTCAGGGCTTGGTGGTTTGGGAACCAGCCTTCCCTGAAATGGGGAGAGAGAGAGTTGAAGAGGACTGGATTTGCTTAAGACCCATGGAGAGGGAGAGGGTTGAACAGACAGGATGGGTTAATTAACTGAGGACTGCGATAGAGGAGAGGGAAAGTCAAGGATGATTGCTGCGCTTCTCTCCCGAGTCACCAGGTGTATAGCCCACCACTCAGGGCAGCTGGGACCATAGAAGGAGTTGGAGGAATGTGGGGAGAAAAAAGCAAATGGGTCCTGGGGAAAGACAGAATATTCAGCCCTCAGGTTTTTGTTTTGTTTCATTTTTAATTTCCAATTGCAGTTTACATTCAATATTATTCTGTATTAGTTTCAGTGTATAGCACAGTGGTTAGACAATCATATACTTTACAAATTGCTCCCCCCAATATTTCCAGTACCCACCTGGCCCCACACATCGTTATTGCAATGTTATACACAGATTTTCTTTTTTTTTTATCATACCTCAATAAAGTGTGTGTTGTTGTTTTTTTAAAAGCTCTCTACCAATTATTTAATTTAACTAGGGGCCCGGTGCACAAAAATTTGTGCACTCGGGGTGGAGGGAGTCCCTCAGCCCGGCCTGTGCCCTCTCACAGTCTGGGACCCCTCAGTGGATGTCCTATGATGGCCCCAGTCTGCCAGGCGCCTTTTGTGTGTGTGTGTGTGTGTGTGTGTGTGTGTGTGTGTGTGTGTGTGTGTGTCGCCACTGGGGACCTGCCCCCAGCCGCATCTGAGGCTCGGAGCAGTCCTCCTGTGTGTGTCTACCTGCCGGGGGCCTGCCCCCAGGCACA
>PVJC01019330.1:0-30344 GCA_004026665.1 Murina feae
GGGGGGGACGGGGACAGCCGTCTTTGTAGGGGCCCGAAGGCAGGAGGCGGGGGGCCTGGGGTGCAGGGCTGCACGGTCGGGAGCCTGAGTGGATGGCCGCCCCCCCCTCCTCCCCAGGTAGGGCTGATGGAGGAGGGAGAAGGGACCCAAACTCTCTGGGAGCAGGGGTGGGGGAGGGGAGAGGATGGGGGGGTGCTTCCCTCTCTGCGTCCCAAACAAAGTGTCACAAAGAGCTCGGCCGCCGGCAGCAGCAGAGGCGGCTGCAACTCAGCTTTTGTTCTCCCGGCCTGGGGAGCTGAGCCCTGGCCTTCCAGCCTTCCAACCCTGCCTCCCATCGCCCTTCTGGCTTATCTTCCCGGGGAGGGGTCTGGGGTGCTGCTCAGAGAACCTATTATGCAGGAGCATAGGTCCTGCCCTACTTGCCGGCCTACTTGTGGGAGGTGGATTTTCCCAGAGGCTCCCCCTGCCCACCCCCACCCCCACATCCCAGGACCGGGGCCCATAGGGGTGCTAAGACTCTGACCTTTTAGGGTCAGTTCCAGTTAAGGGAGCTTAGGGCTTGCTGTACGCCCCCTCCCACAAATCTAGAACTTTCAGAAGAGGGGTCAAGTTGGGACATGCCTCGGGAATAAGGCGGGCCGTGGTCGGGTGGCAGTAGGTGAACAGGTGTACCTTCTTCCTCTTGCCTCCTGCTACATTTTTGGAGTTGATGACTGAGATCCCATGCCCCCAGCTCAGGAGAGTGTACCCTCCATGCAAAAGGTGGGCAAGCTGTGGTCTGGGATCCATTTGGAGGAGCAGGGCTGTTCAGAGGGCTATGGAGAGGAGACCATAAAAAGAACTACTGGGATGTTTGACAGAGGTGGTCTTGACTCGAGACCCTCTAAGAAGTTCCTTTTCTTTAACCCTGTCTGATGCAGTGTTCATAATTGTTAGAGGGCGGGTGGAGGTGTAGGAATCCCCATAGAGGGAAAGACATCAAGTTTTGGAGATCATCAGTGAGAAATGCCTAGCCACAGCTATTCCTCAGAAGTTCTGAACCCTTGCCCCTTACACTTTGACCCTAAAAACCACAAGGCTTGAGGGACAAATATGGTTCTCCAGTCAGCAGACGTTTTTATGTCCCTGTCCCTGTTGTTTCCAAGAACCTTCTCACCAAACCTCTCATCCTTTCCTCCTCGGTAAGGTTTGGTGGTCCACACCCCCTCCTCCACCAGCTCTCCTCACACATAAAAGCAATTGGCCTGTTGCTTTGGGAAGATTTCTGATCCCTATCCCTGGCCTTGCATCCCTATAGAACCCAAATAAGGGCAAGATAACCCCTGATTCCCAGTGTGGGAGGAAAGTAGGTCAGTGCTACTGTCTGCCCAAGCCTCACGGATGGTGGTTAGGGCCTGACTATAGAAAACTGTTGATTATTGCCCACGAGCAATATATGCATGACCTGGGTTCTAAGCCAGTTCACAGAATCTTGGGCCGGGTCACTGTTTTCTCCTATTGAGAAAAACTTACCGGATTAGGTGCCCGGGACCTGGTTTGGTGTGGAGGTGATTCAGACCTTGATTGTGCCTAGAGGGTCTCTCAGTGGGTTTATTGATTTGAGGCCACCCTTTGGGGAAAGTTTCCCTGCTCAGCAGGAATATAGTTTCAATATGGATCTTCTTGTGTATCACTGTATTTCTACCCTAGAAACTGCTATGTACAAAGCAGTGTTTTTTGGAGGTAGGGTGGGGTGGGGGAGAAAGCTTTGCCCTATTCCAACTCTACTTGCCTCAGATATGAGGTCAACTTCCCCTGAAATATTTTGCTTACTACCCTACGGGCAGTTTCAGGGGGCCTAGAATCTTCTCAGAATCAGAGTATGTGCCCATAGGTTAGTCAGCTATGACCATGCAGTATTCCCAGCCTTCCCCCTCCTCCCCCACCATCTGCTTCCTCTGAATATACCAGATTGGCTGTACACCAGGATGTTCCGGGAATCCCCAGGAGAGCAACAGAATGTGATGGACCCAAATACGATGCCTCACTTACTCATTCCAGGATGTACAAACTGTAACTGTCAGGACACTCCTTATAGCTAATTAAAATGCTTCTAGTTACATCTATTTTGTTACATCTATTTTCAGTGTCATCCAAAAGGCAAAAATAAACCCTCTGGTACCACTGTTCTCCCCTCCCTCCCCCATGGCTTCCAGAGAAGAATTTTTAAAAATCTAGCTTTTCTCAGTGCCTTGATTGTGGTGTCAAAATGTCCAAGGTGGCCCCTCCAGCACTTCATGGCTCTAGCTAGGCATGAGGTGGCCACAGTGGCTCCTCTGGTAGCCCACTGCACTCTCCATGGTACTGAAGGGATGGCCGTTGGCTTTAACTCCACTTGGGGTCCTGAAGTCTTGTGCCTCACAACTACAAAACTTTCTAGCTGGAAGGAGCCATCTGCATACATTTGTTCAGTCCCCTTCTTTTACAGAGGAGGAAGCTGGATGTTAAGTGATTTACTGAAGGTTGCATGGCTTTTAGTTGTCTGACTGGGCCCACAATAGCCTTGTACCCTTTGGTCTTATTCTACACTTTTCATGATACTACTCAGTGAGCATGGCTAGCCTCTTGGTCCCAGGAAGGGGATTTTTTGTTGTTGTTGTTGTTGTTGTTTTTTAGAATCCAGAAGATGAGGGTGGATGCACTAATTTGGAGCTACAGAAATACAAATATTAAAAGTGTGGTGGAGATTGTTTAGTGACCCTTGGACAAGGATACTTTTTTTAACCTCTTGTTAATAAAAATCCCTTATCCCAGATTCCACATGTAACAGGTACCTGCTGGCTCATGGGGTCTTTAAAAAAAAATACACACACACACACACATATAATTGACTTCAGAGAAGATGGGAGAAGGAGAGGGAGAGAGAGATAGAAACATTAATGATGAGAGACAATTATTGATTGGCTGCCTCCTGCACTCCCACACTGGGGATCAAGCCCACAACCCGGACATGCAATCTGACCAGGAATCAAACCATGACCTCCTGGTTCATAGATCACTGCTCTACCACTGAGCCATGCTGGCCAAGGGAGTCATTTTTTATAAATCATCTTTTCATTTTTTATTTATTTTTTAAAATTCTCACCTGAGCCCTAAGTGGTTTGGCTCAGTGGATAGAGCGCCAGCCTGCGGACTGAAAGGTCCCAGGTTCAATTCTGGTCAAGGGCATGTACCTTGGTTGCAAGCACATCCCCAGTGGGGGGTGTGCAGGAGGCAGCTGATGGATGTTTCTCTCTCATCGATGTTTCTAATTCTCTATCCCTCTCCCCTCCTCTCTGTAAAAAATCAATAAAATATATTTAAAAAAATTCTCACCTGAGGATATTTTTCCATTGATTTTCAGAGAGAGTGAAAGACAGAGAGGAATATTGATGTGAGAGAGACATCGATTGGTTGCCTCCTGCACACACCCTGATCGAGCTGGGGAGGACCCTGCAAGTGAGGTCTGTGCCCTTGAGCGGAATAGAACCCGGGACCCTTTGACCTGCTGACCGACACTCTATCCACTGAGCCAAACCGGCTAGGGCCATTTTTTATTTAATTTTATTTTTTATTTATTAATTTTAGAGAGAAACATAGATTTGTTGTTCCACCCAGTTATGCACTCACTGGTTGATTGTTCTTTTTTGTTGTTGTTAATCTTATTGAAGGATAGTTCTTCCATGGATTTTAGAGAGAGTGGAAGGGAGTGGGGAGGAAAAGAGAGAAGAAAGAGAGAGAGAAAGAAACATCGATGTGAGAAAGTCACATCAATTGGTTGCCTCCCGCATGCACCCAAACTGGGGTGGGGAACTTGCAACCTAGGTGTCTTCCCCTGATCAGAATCGAACCTGGAATCCTTCAGTTTATGGGCCAGTGTTCCAACCACTGAGTCATGCTGGCCATTCATGGAGTCTTATCACATCCAGTCAATATCAAAAATTAAAGAAACTTGGACCTCCAGAGCTTTTCTTTGCTGCTAAGCAGGGCTGACTTCTGGCCCAATTTTCTTTCATTAAAGATCCTTAAGCAAAGTAATGCTTGAGTCTTTTTCTTGCTTAGTAACCCATTTCATGCCTATTGTAAGAAAGTTCTTTATATATCAAATATTCTTTCTATTTCAGGCAAAAAAAAAAATTAAGTCCACATTTGTCTAGCCTTGACCAGATAAAATTATATATGTAAGCAGATAAAATTATATATGTATACTGACTTCTGGTCAGCCTCCCAGGCTTATTTCCATGAGTCTTAATTCTGGGATGGCTTCTATGTCTTAATGCTAACCTCCTCTGCAGCTTTTGATCAGGAGCAATCCCCCTCCCCCCCCCCCCCATCCTCTTCCTCTCATTTCTCTTCTTCCTCAGAACTGGACCTCTGCACATCCCAGGCCCAGGGAATTTTAGCCGGGAGAATGTTAACCCTTTTCTGCTCAGAGCATGTGCTGAGCCCCTATCTGTGCAGATGGCCCAGCCCCGCCCCCCGTCCCTCACTCCAGCCTCTTGAGCTCAGAGCCAGTGTAATCCTCCTCTTGTGTGAGCCAGCCTCTCCCCTGCAGAGAGGAGAAAAGCCTGCTTCGGAACAGCCCTGGACAAAGGGGCTGAGATGCCCCAGCAAACTGCAGGTTCCAAGGTTTGAAACACGGGAATGAATCCTATCCGGTGTTTGCAGTTTTTAGCCCCTTCCCCAGGTCAGCAGCGCCCCTTCCACTCCTCCCCCAACTCTTTCTTCATTCCCTCTCCTTCTGGCTCTCTCCCCCTTCGTGCCCCTCCCCCTCTGTCTGTCTCCAGACTGCTGCTGCTGGGAGGTGTTTCTCTCCCATGCATGAATGAGTCTCTGTAATGAATGGAAATGAATGGATCAGGAATCCAGGCAGAGGGAGGGGGAATGAGGGGGAAAGACAGAAAGATAGGGTGAGAGCAAAGGAAGGACCGTGGAGTCTGCAAGGATGTTTGGCTTGCTGGTCAGTTAGGCATCTGAGAGCAACTGTTCCTACTTGGGTAACTGTGGAGCATGGCAGGCCCACCCCATTTGCTCATCAAGCTGCACACCCCAATCTAAACGAGAGAGGGCTGTACTGTGACGGTCTCCCCCACCACCAGGGGGTGGTGGTGATGGTGATGGTGGTTGTAGTTGTTCTGGATCAGGCATTTAGAATGTATTTGGGGGAAGAAATCTATGTTCTCAAGAAGCTTGGGTCTTGGCAAATCAAGGAGTACAGGTTCTGGAGACAGCAGCCGCCTCCTGCGTCAGGATGCAAGGAGGGAGAAGGGTTTCAGGAATACAGGGTGCTAAGAGTCTTGAGTTGGGAGTGACTATTTCCACTGCTGAAAATCAGGACTTATCTTTTCCTCCAAATCTATCTCTTTTGCTTTAGCTCTTCAGCACCTGTTGCCTTCACTAGCAGCTTTTCCTCCTCCTCTTCCCTGAACTCCCCAGAACCAAAGAATGTGAAAGGGGTCCATGGAGGTGAGTGAAGCTTGGCCTGAACCTGCAAGTACCTACTACTATACTCCCCCACCCCACCTCTCTCACCTTCTGACCCGCCATTATCATCAGCTATCTCCGTGTCCCCAACAGCTCAATTCCCATTCATCCTCCAGTTTCCCTAAGTTGAGTGGGAAGGGTACGGGGTGTCCTCGGTGTAGGCTCCAATCCACCCTCCCTTGGGTTCTACGGCTCTCCGTGTCCTTACCCCACCCAGCTCTCCTTTCTCCACCCTTTGCTCTATATACATCCTTCTCCACAGGGCTCACGTCCCCGCGCCCTGGGCGGCCACTTAGCGCCCTCACCGCCGGCCTTCGACGGAGAACTGGATCTGCAGCGCTACTCCAACGGACCAGGGTCTCCAGGAATGGGAGCGGTGGGCTGGTCTGAGAGTCGCGCTGGCGAAAGGCGCTTTCCCTGCCCTGTGTGCGGAAAGCGCTTCCGCTTCAATTCTATCCTGGCTTTGCACCTGCGGGCGCACCCCGGCGCCCAGGCCTTCCAGTGCCCACACTGCGGCCACCGTGCAGCTCAGCGGGCCCTGCTGCGCTCGCACCTGCGCACGCACCAGCCAGAGCGCCCGCGAAGTCCCGCCGCACGCCTGTTGCTGGAGTTGGAGGAGCGCGCGCTATTGCGCGAGGCCCGCTTAGGAAGAGCCCGAAGCTCAGGGGGCCTGCAGGCCACTCCTGCCACTGAGAGCCTGGTGCGGCCCCAGGCTCCATCAGCATCCACCTTCCGTTGCCCCTTCTGCAAAGGCAAGTTTCGCACCGCAGCGGAGCGGGAACGCCACCTGCACATCCTGCACAGGCCCTGGAAGTGCGGCCTATGCAGTTTCGGCTCGAGCCAGGAGGAGGAGCTGCTGCACCACAGCCTGACGGCCCACGGGGCTCCTGAGCGCCCTCTGGCGGCCGCCTCGGCTGCCCCGCAGCCTCAGCCTCCACCCCAACCTGAACCCAGATCAGTCCCTGAGCCCGAGCCGGAGCAGGAGCCGGAGCCGGAGCTGGAGCCCGAACGGGAGGCAACCCCAGCCCCTGCTGCTCCTGAGGAGCCCCCTGCGCCTCCAGAGTTCCGCTGTCAAGTGTGTGGCCAGAGCTTCACACAGTCCTGGTTTCTCAAGGGCCACATGCGCAAGCACAAGGCCTCTTTTGATCACGCGTGTCCCGTGTGCGGTCGTTGCTTCAAGGAGCCCTGGTTCCTTAAGAATCACATGAAGGTGCATGCCAGCAAGCTGGGCCCGCTGCGTGCCCCGGGGCCTGGCTCCGGGCCTGCCCGGGCTCCCCAGCCTCCTGACCTGGGCCTGCTGGCCTATGAGCCGCTGGGCCCCACGCTCCTCTTGGCCCCAGCGCCCACCCCGGCTGAGCGCCGTGAGCCCGCAAGCCTCCTGGGCTACCTGAGCCTGCGAGCTGGCGAAGCCAGGCCCAATGGCGAGGGCACCGAGTCTGGGGCCGGCCGCAGCTTCGGAGGCTTCCGCCCCTTGCCCTCTGCGCTCCCGGCTCGGGCTCGCCGGCACCGCGCTGAGGAGCCTGAGGAAGAAGAGGAGGTGGTGGAGGCCGAGGAGGAGACCTGGGCCCGAAACAGGGCGCTGGGCCCTCTGGCTTCGCTGCACCCACGCCCAGGGGAGGGGCCGGGGCACTCCGCACCTGCTCCGGGGGCCCAGGCAAGGCCCACTGCCACGCAGGGTACGTAAGGGGTCTCCTGTCCCTGAGGTTTTCCGCATCCGGTCCCACTCTGACGCCACCGCTTCCCTCCCGTCCCCTCCATTTCAAAAGGATCGCGTCATGCACCAACTCCACGCACAGCAAATCCAACCCCTCCTGTTCCCCAACATGCTGTTTCGGACCCTAAGGCAGTGGTTCTCAGCCCTCCTAATGCCGCGCGACCCTTTTCTACAGTTCCTCATGTGGTGGTGACCCCCAACCATGAAATTATTTTCGTTGCTACTTCATAACTAATGTTGCTGATGTTATGAGTCGTAATGTAAATATCTGATATGCAGGATGTTTTTAGGCGACCCCTGTGGAAAGGTCGTTGGGTCCCCCCAAAGGGGTCGCGACCCACAGGTTGAGAACCACTGCCCTAAGGGGAAGAAGGGTGGGTAGGGGTGCATGGCCCTGCTAGAGTTAGGGCGATGGGCTCCTCTGATTTCCCTTAACGTGTGTATTGCAGAAGAGAATGGGCTGTTAGTCGGAGGGAACCGGTCTGAAGGGAGCCGGGGGGCCACCGGCAAAGATTGTCCCTTCTGCGGAAAATCATTCCGCTCAGCGCATCACCTCAAAGTGCATTTGCGAGTGCACACAGGTGAGGGGGAAGTCTCTGCGGTGGGAGGGTCCTGGAGGGCAGGGCGAGAAGTGAGAGGGCCTTCAGACGGGCCAGATGTGGGCGTAGGGAAGCCCCTCCTTACTAAATCCGAGGGGGTGGGAGAGGCAGCGTGTCTTCCTGGTCCAGAGGAGGTCTGCATGTTGAACGAAGGGTGGATGGGGGTGGGCAGTGATCTGGACTCTGACCGTGTCGCACCCGCCCCCCTCCCCGCAGGCGAGCGCCCCTACAAGTGTCCGCACTGCGACTACGCGGGCACCCAGTCTGGCTCGCTCAAGTATCATCTGCAGCGCCACCACCGGGAGCAGAGGAGCGGGGCTGGCCCAGGGCCGCCGCCGGAGCCGCCCCCTTCCCAGAGGGGTGCGGCCCAGACGTCGGGAGCCAAGGGGGCTCAGCAGCCTGCGACTTGGGTGGAGGGCACCTCGAGCCCCCGGCCTTCCAGCAGCACCGCGTCGGGGTCCCGTAGGAAGCCTGCCAGTCCTGGGAGGACCCTGCGCAACGGGCGAGGCGGTGAGGCCGAACCCCTGGACCTGTCCCTGCGGGCGGGGCCGGGAGGCGAGGCCGGGCCCGGGGGTGCCCTCCACCGTTGCCTCTTTTGCCCCTTCGCCACTGGAGCCCCCGAGCTCATGGCCTTGCACCTGCAAGTGCACCACAGTCGCCGGGCTCGGGGCCGCCGGCTTCCCCAGGCTGAGGTGTCGCTGCCCTTTGTCCGAGCACCATCGGCAGAGACCCCTCCCAGTCCTCCTCTGCAGGAAGGGGAGGAGGGCCCCGGGCTGTTGAGATCCGGAGAGGTGGGGCTGGGGGGGCAAGAACGGTAGGAAGCCCTCTTAGGGGCTGTTAGTTTAGTGAGCTTACCCTGCAGGAGCGGGGGAGCACTAGAGGTAGTTGGGTAGAGCAGCCAGCAGGGGGGCAGTGTGGGACCCATATCCCAGCCCCAGGTGGACCAGAGGTAAAGGGTATGGAGGGCATAGGGGGGTGGGTGGGCGGTATGCACCCAGCCCAGGGGAGTCACAGTGCCTTAGAAGTGGCAGGGGTGAGAATCAAAGAATGGGTTCCCAGGGCTGGCAGAGAGGATTGTGCCCCTGTTGAGGAGATGCTCTGCCAGTCCTTGCTGGTCCATAGGCATGAGAGTTTATTTTTGTACAATGGGTGGGGGTGGGGGGCACTGTACCCTTCTAAGCCCCTTCAGGGGTCCTGTAGACGTCGCTATTTTTGGTACGATTCCTGTCATCCCTGTCGCAGAGTTGTGTCCCCAATAAACAGGTGTCTTGAGGCACAGGGACACCGTGTCTGTCTGCCTATGTCCTGTCCTCCTCCTTGGGCCTTTCTGTCCAGGAAGGAGGCACCTCTCTAGGCACTTAGTTATCACCTAAAGAGCTTGAGTTTTACCCCCAGGGTTTGGCTTCAGCAGTTCCACCATGGGCCCAGGAACTGGCATTTAGCAAGTGGCCTAGGAGATTCTCATGCATTGTGGTCTGAGGACCTCTCATTTTCAAAACTGCTGAACTGTGCTGCATCCCATCTTAACTGTGCCTAGCTTTGCCTCAAGACGTGGGTGTATTGTGAGAGGAGGAACTTCAAAGGGTGCATTGAGTCTCTGGGAACCACTGTGGAGAAGGTACATTCTCTTAGGCCCGGCCCACACTGAGCTTTGGTTGAGGGGAAGTGTTCAAGTTAGTATTTTCACCTCAACCTAGAGGACGGCTTCTAGCTCTTTGGACACAAAGTGTGAGTAAATACATTTAATATAACAATAGGATTATAATAACAGTAATTACACATGTAAAGTTTGCAGTTTCCCACACCACCCTCGTATATTGGTTTGCATAGCTCCATTTCCTATGACCACCCCCAGAATGGAGTCACTAGGAATGATGGGTAACCTGGCAGGGATGGGTCTTCTCAGGGAGAGTGGGGGTGGGAAAGAAGGGGAAACACCGGTCACCCGGGGAGCCTGACCCGGGCTGCGCCCTGGGAGTGAGCAGTTGCCCAGGATGGGGAAGAACTGGGCCAGGGATAACTCCCCACCTCCTGGGTATGAAGGCAAGCAAGTATGGCTACTTTGGTTCCTGAAGGAAGGCACCCAGTTGGGGAGAGCAACAGAGAGAGTGGGAGCAGGGAAACACGCTGGTCCTTGGACCTCTCTGTCCAGGAAGCAGAGGGAAGGAAGCCAGTGCTCTTCCAGTCCTTCACTATGTCCCACTGCCAGCCCAGCCCAAAACGTGCTGAGAGGAGGGGCTGTAGCCAAGTTCTGGATTTTCTCTAGAAACCAGGAGAGAAGAGGGAGATGGGTTGGGAGAGGGAAGAGGCTGACTCCTAAGCATTGGGGGGGAGGAAGGGTGGTGCATGCAAAGGGAAGGAGTGTGGAGGTGGTAGAGAGGGGGTACTGACTCACCCGGGTCACAGAGGTGTGGTGGGGTCACTCAAGGCTCGGGCATGACTCTTAGGGGAGAGAAACTGCAGTGAATTAAAAGGAGAAGAAATGACCTCCTCCCTGTATTCCATCTCTCTCTCACACACAGCCCTGTCAATTCACCTTTTTCTTCCCAGATTTAATCCAAGTCTAAACCAGGCTGTTGGCATTCTCCCCTTACCACCCACTCCTGCAGTGTGCTCTTTATTAAAGATTCCTTTTCACTTCTGACCTCAATGCCTGTCAGCCAGGGATGGGGGAGAGGACAAAAGCAGTCTGTATCCAGCCTGTAGCCTTGCTGCCAGCACAGGCTCACTGGTTCCCCTGCCCTCATGGGTTGGAAGATTAGAAGAGCTCACCCAAAAAGTGGCTGCAGAGGCCACCGGTTCCTAGCTCTATCGCAGGGACTTACCTGCCGGGATAGCCCTAAGATCCCTGCCGTGGCCAGAGTGGGAGTGCTGCTCCTAGGGTGGGGGGGTTGCAGGCTGGGGCTGTTGCTTGGTCCTGGGGACGCATCTCCTGAAGAGTCGAGTGTTTCTGGGGCTAGAGGGGAAGCTAGGGTGAGAGCAGGGTACAGGACTCCTAGATTACCTTAAGCAACCAAGCTGCTCCATCAGGGAAGAAAAAGCTCTATAGCAACAGGAAGCGGTGAGTCACCATAGCAATCCACTTGCAAGAGAACACCCCGCTACCAAAGAGGCAGGAAATTGTCAGCAGCGTCATTAGAGCAACCAGGGAAGAAGCGACAGGAAACTATAAGGATTGCCTTGGTGAACCAGGAGGGTACAACAGGAAGCTGAGGCAGTTTCCATAGAAACCCAAGGAGAGCTGGGGAGAGGTACAGAAGAAGTGCTTCATAGCAACAGGCTGCTGTAGTAGTACCCTAACAACCAGATGGAAGGCTCTTTTAGCAACGGGAAGCTGTAAATAGTTGTCATGGCAACGGGCTAGAAAAAGGAATTGCTCAGCAGCAAGCAGCCTGAAACATCACAATGATGACCCAGCTGTTGGGGGGAGCCACCCCTTGAGAGGTGCCTCACCCAGGGAAATTTGCTTGACGTCCAGATCCCAGGCCTCCTCCTCGACGCGGGCAGGCAGGGAGCAGGCTCCCGGTGAGAGGCCCGGAAGGGAGGGGCCGGCATGCTCAAAGGATGACACGGCCACAGAGGCCCGAGTCCTGGCGGCTGCAGAGAGTGGGGGTGGGGGAGGGGTGGGGTGCTGGTGTGGGAAAGCCCTCCTGGCTCTCTGAAATGACCCTAAGTTTCTTAGAGGGCTTCCCAATCAGTTCCACATTTTCTGTACCATGCTTCCCCAACTGTGTGTTCACTATCAAGGTCTTGACTCTGGGGGCCACCCCCCAGCATTGTGGCCCTCACCTCTTCCAGTGAGCAGGGCACTCAGCGTCCGCTCCCCAAGGGCCTTGATGTCCAGAAAAGGCTTATTCCCAATGCCCATCGAGACCATCTGCTGCACTCGGAGCTCTAGGGAACAGAGACCCTGTTACCAACCTCCTTTTGCCCTGCTCTGCTCCAGCCTTAGCCCTGTTATGGTTAATTCTTCTTTGCTCCTTGCCAACTCTTATTCCTCCCTCTTATTCCTGTGGTGTCTCTTGTCACTCTTCCGGGTGACTGTCCCGGCACGGATGGAGATGGTGGTCCTCAACTTCCTCCTCAAAAACCTGTCTCTTTTCTCCTGTAGTTTCATCCTCCCCCTTGACCATTCTAGCTGCTCAACTTTTCTTCGGATACTCACGTTCTTCCTTTTATCTTGGGTGTTAAGAGCAAAACTCACATTTTTACATTCCTTTAGAGTTTACCAGTGCTTCCATATATATCACCTTATTTAATATTCCCCATCACACTGAGCTGTAGATATTACTTTCCATTTTTTTTTTTTTCATCTGAGTGGAATGAGGTTCAGAGAATTTTAAAAAGCACAAAAAGCAGATGCAGGACCAAAACAAATGAGCTCAGGCCACACAGCAAGTGCGTCTGGGCCCGGGGTCCAGTACATGCTTTCTCTCTCTTGCCCAGCCATTTGCTCTTGCTTCCCTGAAGTTTGCTAGATTCCTCTTTCCTTTTGGTTCTCCTTAGACTAAGTTGTATCTCAGCTTTCTTTCTCAAACCATATCTTGAATATTCTCATAAGTCATTCTTCTTTCTCCATCCTGCACCCTGTTTTCCCAAGTGGGCTCCACACTTTCCAGCTAACCTGCCATAATCTTGACCCTAAGCACACCCTTCCCATCTCTGCCTGTTACCCTTGTTATGGGCCGCCTGTCTCCACAGCAGCTGAGCGATAGAGCTTGTCCACTTTAGTTTGATCTCCGGTGAAGCTGCCTGCAGAGTGTATGCCTCTCTTGCCCGCCGCCGCCGAAACCACAGCTCAAAGCAGAGCCCGCTGTCCCCGATGTTTTCTGTTAGCCCCATGTCAGCAGTCTGAGAAAGAGCGGAAAAGAGTGGGTAAGGATGGAGTGAGTCCTGGCTAGATAGTACCACATGGAAAAGCATTACACTTAGCCTGGAATCTGGTGGATGTTCAGTAAATGTTTGCTCAACACCTACCATGGGCCAAGTGTTCTACATTTAGTCTCCATAGCAACCATAATTTATAGAAGGGGAATGCCCAGAGACATGAGACAACTTGCCCAAGGGTTTATCGGAGCTTATTAGAGAAGGAAGCTATGTCTATGTTATTTCAAACCTAGGCTTTTTCCCTCTACTGTACTCCCCTCCCCCCCCACCCCCCCACCCCCCAAAGAGCTGGAACTTGTGTATGAGGACAAAGTCTAGAAACCATTAGAATCATGCCACATAGCCATAGGTTGCCACTGATGTTTATCTGGACAGCAAAGCTGTTTCCTTAAGGTAAGCCCCCCCTCCTTTTGGCTTCTCCAGTTCCATCATGTTAAGCTATATATGCAGGTCCTTTCTCCTCATCCCCAGGGACCATTCCTGACTCAAAAGGATTGTGTGTTCCTAATGGGAAGGGTCCTCCTTCTTTCTGGCTTGGAATGCCTCATGGGTCTCCTGCATGAATGAGAAGGAAAACCCCTAGGAGATGATGGACTTCTATCACCCTGATACCCTAACTGATAGTTGCAGGCCAAAGCCTGTTCTAGATGATGCAGATTCTGAACCTGGTTTGGGGATGAATTTACAGAACATCCTGAGTTCTCAAGAAGAGCATGACTTCCTGACCCACTCCTTGCTACCTTCCTTCCTGCAGGCATTGTACCTTAAAGGCCTGCTTGTAAACAAAGGTCTCAGACCCGCCCTCAGAGCCCTTGAGCTTGCTGAACAGGAGGAGATGCTCAAAGAGAAAGACATGGCGAAGGCACTTCTTTCGGCCACAGATGACGGTGAAGGGGTCCCGGTGTAGGAGCTGTCCCTGTTCCTTCAGGTCTGTCTGGAGACAGGAAAAGGAGAGGTTATTGGCCCTGGAACCCTTTGTGTACGTTTTACGGGGAGAAAAAATGGGATTTATAGGGCAAGGGCCTAATGACTAATTTTCAGACAGAGTTGGAATCAGGGCAGCACTTGGCCTAGAATCCACCTACTGGTCACTGCACAGCACACCTGGCCTAGCAGCACAGCTTGCCTCTAAAGATGGAAGGCACATTGCACAGTAGCATTTACAGCCTCTCATGGGGAAGCCTTTGAATCTTGGGGACCAAAGCACCATTTTGCCCCAGGAAGTGAATCAACAAAGACCTGGTGGGCAAAGAAACCTATCCCAGAGGAGGTGGGTTTTCAGCTTGTTCCTGACTCTCAGGGCTGGAGAGAGGTTTAGGTCTAGGAGAATAAGGTATGTGCTGAGTGCTGAGAGTAAGGAAGAATGCAGATGGATGGAGAAAGAGAAGAATTAGGAAAGGAACAGGTAAGCAGAGGCAGATGTAGGATCATGGAATATTGAGCAGGATATAGCTTCTGTATTTAAAGATGAGGAAACTAAAGCCAAATGAAGTTCAGTGACTTGACTACCATCACCCAGCTGGTTAAAAATTACAGCTTGGGACCCTCTGACCTTGAGTCTAGTTCTCTTGTCACCATCCCACACTGCTTGAGGCCACAGGGCTGGGCGGTTTGAGCAGGAGTGACTGGAGCCGGGCCTCACCTCACAGCCACGCACTGCCTCCACAGCCAGCAGGTCTCTGCCCCGGGTCTCTTGTTCCCGAAGCAGCTGCACTGCAGCCCCAAGGGCCTGGCGCTCAGAACTCAGCTCAGGCCCTGCTTCCCGTAGGAGCTCCTCCAGGAGCCTCCCATACCGAGCCAGCTGTTCCAGGGGCTGCTGCAGGGCCCGGGGCAGGTGAGGAGCACTCTCTGTGGAGCCCTAGGTTGGGGAGGAGACAGACAGGGATTAGGGGAGGGTCCAGATCTGGTGGGGACTGAGCTCTGTAGGGAGGGTGGGTGGTACTCCAGCCTCTGGGGAATAGATGAAGCTCAGATACACATCAAGGTAAGGCAAAAAACCGTTCCCCGGAGAGAAATGCAGGGATTCAGTCATCCTCTATATCTTGACATGGCATAGTGGAGGAATACAAATAATCCTTTATAGTCTCTGGCTTTTAACTTTTGAAGTCACTTTCACATCTTTTGTTGTGAGGTCTTTTGATCCTCAGAGTACTCTGTGAATTAGTTATAGTGAATTTTGCCCCCATTTACTAGTGTAGAAACAGAGGCTCAGAGGAACCAAGAGTCTTGGTTAATAGTCAGGTGAACTAGGTAAGACCTAGGTTCTGGGAGTTTATCGGTAGGCCACGTTCCTGGGCACACGCAGGAAAGCTTTTTCCCCCAGAGAAATGTTGAGCTTGGGTGGATTTTAGGGCTTCCGGGCCCCTCCCCTTCTCATGAGGGTTGGAGAAAAGGTTACCTTGGTCGGGGGGCAGAGTGCAGCCAGAGCATTCTCCAGTTTGTGTCGGTGCTTCACGTACTGAGCGTAAAGGCTGAACTGGTCCCCCTGTGCCAGTAGAGAAGAAGTAAGCCATCCCTGCACAGAGCCCTTCCTCTCCTCCTCCACATCCTCACTGTAGTTCAAAGGAGGGGCAGGGTCACCAGGGAGCACTCAGTCTGCTAAGGGAATGGTGAGTGAAGTGTGGAGAGTGAAGGCCAGGCAGCACTTGTGGACAGGGACACAGAGGCTGAGTCGGTCCAGAGGGGCCCAGGGAATAGCACCAGGCCCGAGTCTTGGACCACACATTTTGGTGGGGATGGGGTTGGGAGACAGACACTGAGTAGGATGATCAAGTGGGTGGAGCTGAAACACGACCTAGAAGAAGGAAGAGGTTTTATAGGATCACTCACATGGCGAAGGAAGCAGGCCCCAATTCGCAGGGGGTGGGTGGCACAACCCTGAAGCTCCCGAAGGAAGTGTGTCCGATGGAAGCTGCGAAGCCTCTCCCGGACACTCAGGGCCGCAGCCCAGGTGCCCCGTAGTTCAGGGGTCAGCTCAGACCCAGGAGGTGGCACTGGCTCACTCAGAGTGGCCACATATTCCTGCTCACAGGCAATCAGCTCAGACACTAGACGCTGCTGGGCACTGCAGGTACAACAAAGAGTGGCAGAGGAGACTGGGGCGTGGGAGGAGTCACCACCCTGACAGTGTCATTCTCTTCCTGCTGGGCAGTTGTGCCTGCCTCTGGGTACTGACTGGGCTGGGCTCTCACCTGATGCTTCGCTTGCGCTCCATCCGGGGGGTGCCTACTCCCCAGGGCCCATCTGGACCCCCAGACCGGCTCAGCAGCACGTGTTCCCGGGGTGAGCACGTCCTATCGACCACCTCGGTACTGGTGACCTCCAGGCCTCGGATCAGCACAGTCCTTGGTGGTCTGCCCTCTGCTTCTGGAGCCAGTTCAGGGCCTTCCTCCTCACAGTCCTCCCCACAGGGAGCCAGAGAGCAGTGGGATGGAGCTGCTAGCGGCCCAGGGCTGCTGGGGAGCAGCAGGGAGCTGAGGCTGGGTGAGGGGCTATGGGGGCCCCGCTGGGCCCCTCCACTGCTGGCACTGTCTGCCCTCCGTCGCCGGTGGCCTCGTGGACTGGCCTCCTCTCCCAGCTGTTGCTGAATCCTCCTCTCCAGCTCCTGGCAGCGGGCCCGGCAGCGGCCCCATTCTCTCAGGGCTGCTGGGCTACCCAGGTCCAGGGCCAGGGCCCGCATCTCCTGGAAGGTGCCTGTGCTGGGCTCCGGGGCTCGCCGCAGGGCCAAGGCTGCCAGCACTGCCTCCCGACCTGGCCCCGCTCCTGCCAGCCTGGCGGAGCCTTCGTCTACCCACTCATGTGCCTACAAGACCAAAGGGGTTGAGAATGGGAGAGGAGGGAGTGAGGCCTGTGCTCTCCCCCAGGCTGCCTGATGACAGCTCTGGCCTCCTTCCCGATGGCTTGCCCATCACCCTCCCGGTCCTCTCAGAACATGTCCCCTCGCTCTTCCAGCATCCCTGCCTGCCCATGCCATCTAAGCCGGTATGGAAACAGCAGCCTAGATGAAAGAATAGCCAATATGTACATAGCATTTGTCAGTGGGAGGCTCTGCACTAAGTGCTTTTCATATATGGCTTGTATAATCCTCACAGCAGCCCTGAGAGGTAGGTGCCTATGGAGGCACATTCAGGCTTGGTAGCTCATCCCAGACCATTTAGCCAGTAGGTGGCAGAGCCAATAGTGAAAGCCAGGGAGATGGCCACCTGAGTCCCTGCTTTTAACAACTATCTGATCAGTCTGTCCAAGCAGAATGAGGCTGCGCACATACCTGCTGGAAGAAGCGCTGTAGCCGCAGGGCCCGGTGGAGGCCACTCTCAACCTGCTCCAGCCGCTGTTCAAATATATCCAGAACCTTCTGGGAGGCAGCGTCCTCTTCCAGGGCTAGGGCCTCCCGGGCCTGGGCCAGGCGCTCCTGGAGAAGGGGGGCTGCGCTCAGACCTGGTCCTCTTTCCCACTCAATCCCCCCCTTCCTCTTGAATGTCTCCTCTCTCCTGCTCCTCTCCTCTTCTCACCTGAACCTCAGCAGTGAAAGCCTGGAATCGGAGCTCTGTCTCCTGCAGGGTAGACAGGCAGTCCCCGGGCACAGCGAAGCTCGTCAGCTGTTCCTCCCCTGGACCTGAGAGCCACTGCAGCACCTGGGGCAGGCAGGGTGGGAAAGCAGGGCTGAGAGGGAGAAAGAGGCCTTGCAGACAGAAGGAAAAGAAGGCCTTGCAGACAGCTCCGACCCCACCAGCCCAATCAGCAGAACCTTGGGTGAACTGTTTCATCTCAGCGGTCAAGTGGGAATGCTAACAGTGAATGGCAGTAGTTTCCACAAGGCCAAGTGAGAAAGTAAGATCTTTGTAAGGCACCAGATGAAGGGGAAGCTGGGCTGGCAGAAAGCACTGAGGCAGGTGGGTTAGGGTTCCAGGGATATACCTGGAGATGAAATCAATAAAACCGGTGTGAGCCTGAGGGGATGATGAATCAAAATGAGGGCCAGGAGAAATTTCACATTTACCGAGCCCAGTGATGGGTGTGCAAGGTGCTCAGGGATCAGGGTTAGAGAGACAGCTCAGGAAGTGGTTGTGTGTGCGTGCATTTGCACACACAGGCACCTGTATGCAGCTCTAGTTGCCTATTATGAGCTCTAGTAACTCACTGGTTCTTGGATATTTGACCAGAAAGGGATGGTAATTTTTTCCTCTGAAGAAAGGCTGGAAGCTGAGTGAAACTGCCTGAAGATAAGTCAGAATGCTCCTAATGACCTAACACTTCCATAGTCCTTTGCTGAATTCATTTGGTTGGTCCTTACACCCCTGTAAGTGTAATTATCATCTCCATTCTACAAATGAGGACTTGGGAACTCAGAGAAACTTTAAGACTTGTCCAACATCTTACTCCTAGCAGAGCAAGAACTCAAGCTGAGCACATTAGACTTCAAATCCTATGTGCTAACGTTTTTTTGAGTGTGTGGTTTTCAAAAAAAATATTTTTATTGATTTCAGAGAGGAAGGGAGAGGAGCGATAGATAGAAACATCAATGATGAGAGAGAATCATTGATCGGTTGCCTCCTGCATGCTCCACACGGAGATTGAGCCTGCAACGCTTGACCGGAATCAAACCTAGGACCCTTCAGTCCACAGGCTGATGCTCTATCTACTGAGCCAAACTGCCTGTGGCTGTGGCTAACGGTTTTTAAACAGTGGGAGAAAACAGGTAATAAGCATGCAAGCAAGCAAGCAAACATTAAGATATACAACCCCTTGGATACTGGAATGGAGGGAGCGAATATGCAGAAATCCCAGGACACCAAGAGCTCTGCCACTACTTCCCACACCCGGCATTGACCCTTTTGTCATTGGCCCTGAATGGACCCTGGCCCTGAATGGACCCTCGCCCTGATGCCCAGAGGCAGGCCCATGATGTGAATTCCCTCACCATGCTTGGGGTTAGAAAGGAGCAATCAGATTTCAAAGCCCCCTCTACTCCACATGGTAGGGTGGAGAGCAAATCCATAAGCGGCATCTTAGCCATAGGAGGGAAGAATCAAGGTTCAGAGAAGCCAGCCTTATCCCTGAATCTTCCCCACAAAGAGGCCTTGGTTGCCAAGGCACTTAGGGCTTCCATTGCCCTTTCTTTCCAAGGGGCCTTTCCAGCCTCAGGTTTGGTGGATGACACTGTATGAAGAGTTGAGCCCATGACTAACCAACATGGCTCAGTGGTTGAGCATATGACCTATGAACCAGGAGGTCATGGTTCGATTCCTTCTGCACATGCAGCTATCAATGATTCTCTTTCATTATTGATGTTTCTATCTCTCTTTCCTTCTCCCTTTCTTTCTGAAATAAAAAAATATATATATAGTATATATGAGTTGAGCTTGGCTGGTGTGGCTCAGTGGTTGAGTGACTCATGAGCCAGGAGGTCACGGTTTGATTTCCGGTCAGGGCATATGCCCAGGTTATAACCTTGAGTGACTCATTATTTTTTTTGGGCAGCCGATTAATGATTCTCTCTATTAGTGATGTTTCTATCTCTCCCTCCCTCTCCCTTCCTCTCTGAAATCAATAAAGACATAAGAGTTGAGGGGGCATAGGGGGCATGGGTGGCAGAATAAAGAGCTGGTATCAATAGTCATTTATCATTTTGAAGCTAAGGAGGTAGGCACTCCAGGATCAATCAGCTCTTCCCAGACTCCCTAGGATGCTGAGCATCTCTCGCAAACTTTAAGGAGAATTGATCAAACATGTAATGGGAAGGGGAGATGTGGCTTCTCTTCTTGGTTGGTCCTGTGATAGATACTATCTCCCTTTTGTTGAATCTCACACTGACCACGACTAACCTCCAGGGGAGGTAAGGAGAGAGGGAGGGCAAGTCAACCACGCCAGGTTAGAAGAACACCATCAACTCTATCAGTGAAAGGGGGGTGCTGGAGGCCAGGCCCCCAGGTGGAGTAATAGGTCTGGGGGTCCTGGTTTACCTGCTGGAGTCGGTGCAGGCGTTGCCGCTGCTCCTTCTGTTGCACGTGCAGGTTGGACAGGCACACAAGCTGGTGAATGGCTTCGTCTACCTCCTGATATAGTGTAGCTGGGCCTGGGCCCTCCAGCCTGAGGAAAGAGTAGGGCAGAATGAACCACTACCCTTCCTTGTCAAGCCTCTCCACCCCTATTCCATCATCACATCCCAGCAAGAGAGATGGCACAGAATCATGGGTCATCAGATGGGCCTGGACTTGAATCCTAACTCTTTTCATTTACTGACTGACCTTGGCCAAGACATTTAACATTTCTGACCCGCCAAATCCCCATTTGTAATCATAACTAGCAGGTAGGGACCTTGTGAGGGTTGTGAGATGATAAGTGGAAAAGCATGCTCTCTTGTCCAGATACATGCTCAGTAAGAATGTTCTGGCAGCTAAGGTTTATTGGCGACCCTCTGTTGTGTCTCCACCTGCCACATCCACCTGCCCCAGCACACCTGCCCCTCCCTCATACTTGCTGCTGTGGGTGGAGCGCAGCCTCATCAGGATGGCACCCCCATCCCGCTGCAGTTCCGTCAGCCGGGGATCTGCCAGCACCTTCTGTAGCGGCTCAGGCATTCCTACCGCCTCCTGGGAGCAGGGAGCAGTTGACAGGTGGGCTTCCACCAGAGAGTCCCCACCCCATGCCCGTTGCCCCATCTCACTTCATACCTCTCCCTCTGGCTCTGCCGCTCCCTCCAGTTCTGCAATGGCTTGCCGCACAGAGCCCAGCACACCCTGGCACAGCCGACACAGCCTTGCCACTTCCTGAAACACACACACAGGGATGGCGTCCAGGGACAGAGTGGAGCACAAAGGAACACATGGGGCAGCCCCAGAGACCTTTGTGGTCTTGCTTCATTTCGTGACTTTGTTGCTTACTCATTGTATGACCTTGGGCAGGTCCAGAAACCACCCTGAATCTCAGTGTCTTCAACTGTAAAGTCCAGATAAGACATATGGAATTTTGTGAGGTTTAAAGAGATGCTGCTATGTAAGCACCCAGCATGGGCCTGGCACATTGTGGAGCTTAGGAAACACGAGGCTCCTTTTCTTTGTCTGCATTGGGTCCTTACCTATAAAACCCCCCTTCCAGCCTATTTAGATCCAGGTCCCATGTACATAACTTAGAGACCATGTTACAGACTTCCTTTACTTCTTTTTTTTTCAGATCTCCTTTAATACTTGGCTCAGATCAGGTGTACACTTCTTCTTCTTCTTTTTTAAAAAAAAATATATTTTGTTGATATCCAAGAGAAAGGGAGAGGGAGAGAGAGATAGAAACATCAATGATAAGAGAGAATCATTGATCGGCTACCTTTTGCATGCCCCCTACTGGGGATCGAGCCCACAACCTGGGCATGTGCCCTGACCAAGAATCCAACAATGACTTTCCGGTTCATAGGTCAACGCTCAGCCATTGAGCCACCCCTGGCTGGGCTACTCCTCTTTTCTTGTATATGCTTAGATTCATAGAATCAGAAATTTTATCACAACGGATGTCCTTTGTGGCGGAGAATCCTGAGGCCTGGATGTTGGTGCAGGGAGCAGGTACGGAAAGGCACCATCTCAGGAAGTGGGATACAGTAACTTATCCAATGTCATGTGGAACCAGAATCAGACTTTCTGACTGACTCTCAGCTCTTTCCAGAACCCCAGTGATGCTATTTTGCAGTTCTTCAGTTGTTTCAGACATCTCCCATCAAAATTCACATGCAGCTTAACATCATATTAAGAATTTATTTAAGTCCTGGCCAGTGTGGTTCAGTTGGTTGGAGCATCGTCCCATGCATGGGAAGTTCATGGGCTCGATTCCTGGTCAGGGCACATACCTATCTGGGTTGCAGGTTTGATCCCCAGGAGGCAACCTATAGATATATATCTCTCACATCAATGTTTCTCTCTCTCTCTAAAATCAATTAAAATTTTTATTTAATATGCTCATCCCATTTCCTCAGTGGCCCACGCATGGTACATGCACAATATTTTGCTCATGGTTTTGAGCCATAAGTATACTTGTTGAATTGAATGGAAGGGAAACCACTTTTTCCCAACCCCTTAGTTGTGTCTCAGATCTGCCTTGTCTCCTAGCGTGTTCTCAGTGGGGTCATTCCTGGCTCCCCGTGTCCTGGGTGGCAGAAGGGTAGCTTACCTGGTGTGTCTCTACCCAGTGGCTGGGAGAGGGCTCCTTGTGACCTCCCAAGTCCCACTGGAGCTCCTCTGGCTTGGCCACTCTTTTCAGATCATTCTCTGACAGCAACTCAGCACCCTGTAGACATATGGAGGCAGGCGGTTTCTCGTCTGGCCACCACCCTGGGATTCCAGCTAACCTCTTACTACTGAAGGGTACCAGGTGGGAGGGGCTCAAACCTGAAATCCATGGAGCTCAGCTGGGGGGTCATTATGACTGAGAAGCATTAGTCGCTGAATGAGACGGGGGTCTCCTGAGTCCTGAAGGGAAAAAAAAGCCCCAAATCATGGTCAACTGGGTGGTCTGGGATGGCCAGTAGGGAAGAGTTAGGATCAGGAGAAGTACCTGTTTCAAGGGGTTGATTACCTGAAGTTGACTGAGGACAGGAATGAGTGCTGGAGGCAGGGGAGGTGCCTTGCGAAGGTCTAGCAGGACGGACAGCCCCAGTGTTTGTAGATCAGGCCTGTGGGGGCAGGAAGAGCCAGGGAGGCAGCGTGTGTGTGTGTGTGTGTGTGTGTGTGTGTTGGGGGAATAGTAGCACAGGGTCTGGCTTTAGTGTTACTAGTTTGAAGAAGTTAGTTCCTGGTATGTTTGGGAGGCAATGGGCAAAGGGCCAACGTCTGGGATGTGTGTTCAAGAAGCGGTGCGACTTAGCAATCAGCAGTCTATATTCGCATGGCTATTGGGTCACAGGTCAGGGTCTGGAAAATTAAGAATTCTTTGCTCTGGAGGGAATAAATTCAATGCCACCATGTAGCATGGTCCCTAATAGGTCCTTGGTGTTCAATAAATAGTTGTTGAATAAGTGACTCAATGTCCTAATAGTCTAGGGAGTGTTTCAGGACATTAAAAGTCAGCAGTGCTGATTTTAAGGATCTATGTAGATATCCTGAGGGTTGGGGGTCAGTAAAGTCTGAAGTCAATAACGTGAAATTTTGAGAAATATGTGTCCTAGATGTCAGAAGTTTAGTGTCTTGAGAAGAGAGGGCTCAAAGTCCTCATGACCCAAGAGGCTAGTGTCCAGGGTGCCAGCAATGGGCCTCCGTTACCTGAGCAATGAGTGCAGGTAGTGAAGAGCAGTGCTCAGCATGCCTCGGGAGGGTGGGGGCTCCTCAGGAGGGCACGGTGGGGTAATGGTCAGCAGAGCTCGCCCACTATGGTCGACCCCTCCTGAGGACACAAAATGGCCAGATTATCCTTGCTGGATGCAGGCTTTGGCTACCTCCCATCCACTCTGCCTCCCTCTGCAGCCCACTTCTCTTTCGTTGTTCCCTTTCCCTTCAACCACTGAAGCTCACTGACCAGTCAGGACGAGGAATCCAGATGCCATCAAGTCCCAAGCTATGTCAGGGTCATCAGAGATGGAAACTGGGAGTGCCTCTTCTGGGATCCTATCCCCTTTCACTTCCTGTACAGGCTCCAGAGGTGGTGGTGGAGGGTCAGAGGGGAGCCCTTCAGGATCCGTGGGTCCTGCACAGACACAGACAGAGCTGTGGGCCTGAAGTGAGACCGAGTGTGGCTGTTCCGCTCCCAGCCTCACCTCTGCTTCTCCTCCAACCCCCTTTCTGAGGCCTAACCTACACTGGCTCTTGCCCCATTGGCCTCAGCATCACCTCACCTGCTGTGCACACCAGACTTGGGCCCTTCTGCTCTCTCTCTTGGGCCTTCTCTTCCACAGTCCCACAGGCTTCTGGGGGCTGGGACTCCTTTTCATCGGCTGGTATGAGCTCCTCTTTCAGCCCAGACTCTGGCTTCTCCGAACCTTCGAGTTCCTCCTTAACCAGGCTGCCTCCTGGAAGCTCATGCTCATGTGGTGAAGGCAGATTAACAAGGGCTTCTTGTTGGCTGGTCTCTTCCTTGTCCCCAGGGTTTAGCGGGACAGGAACACTGTCTCCTCCTCGGTTCGGAGCTCCTCTGCCTGCAGCTCGCTTCTTTCTCCTGTTTCCTTTGCCTGTTCTCCTAGGGGTGCTGGGTGGTCCTTCAGGTCCCTGGCCCAATCCCCCAACCTCCGCTGGCCTCAGGGGGCAAAATTCAGAGGCTTCCCCCAGAGCCTCTGCTGGGGGCTCAGATACCTCCTGGGCTGCTGCCTCTGGGAGGGACTCAGCTTCAGGGGGAGACCCAGGGGAAGCCCCGCTGCTGCTCCCCTCACCTGGCGGGCGTGCCCCATCCTGGTCTGGAGGCCCCAGGCCCTTCTGGTGCATCCATGCTCGGTGCCTCCGGTGCCGGCCCTTCCCTCCAGCACCCTTTCGGGTGGGTACTGTCCGGGTTCTGGAGGGGCCCGAGGAGCCCTCAGCATCCGTGGGGCTCCCCCTCATGGGCAGTGTCACCTCCAGTAGCTCCACGTACTCGCCCTCAGGTCCTTCAGCAGGGGCATTGTGCCCATCCCCAGGACTCCTAGTGCCTAGGGCGTCCTCAGGGAGTGGAGGGCTGGGGAGCCCTGGGGGTCCGGAGGGCAGTTCTGGGGGCAGTGTGCTTGGCCGATGCCCTACCATGAGGTTTCCTTTGTGCACAAATCGGGGGCAGATGAGCTCAGCCCAGGGCAGTCGCTGAATCCCAGAGGGTGCAGAGAGTAGGCAGGTACTGAGGCGACCTGTTGGCCGGTCCTTATTGATGCCTTGTAGCCACTCAGGTGTGAACAAGTAGGCACTAGCCTCATTGGGCACAGGCAGCTCCTGTACACGCCCACCTCCTGGGGCCAGGCACTTAAGTACCAAGCGGGGTGCTTGGGCTGCTGAGGGCACCACTTGCAGGTAGAAGTCCCCTGGGCACAGCAGCTGCCAGGGAAGGGTTGCTAGCTGTACCACCACCTGCTCATGCAAGCAGAGGGGCCAGCCCTCATGGAAGAAGAGGAAACCGCTGTACTGGGCCTGGAGAGAGAGACGGGAGGCTGCGCTCAGGCCTCTGCTGATGCAACCAACAGGAGGGGGCAGTTAGAATGGAACCATCCTAGGCAGGAGTGGCCTTATGGCTGGTGGGTTATAACCCCAGCGGAGCAGGTGTTCATGTGGCAGAGGAAGGGCTTGGGACTGGTCAGTTTTCCGGTGGTAGGAAGCTAATTCCATGTGTGGGAGTAAGAACTGAGTCATGACAAAGACATGGTCGGCAGAGACCATTGTCTTGGAAGGCTCAGAGACTCTTAGAAGGTTTTATAGCTAAAAAAGTGGAAGATCTCTATTGAGTCACATCTGGGAGAGTTAGTATCTTGAAAATTGACATTGAGGGAAAAAATGTCTGGAATTGGGTCTGGAGGGTCAGAGTGTTTGGGAGATGATATTTCTTAGGGGCTAATTTTCGAGAAAGATGAGTGTCTGTGTGTTAATATCTGAGGGGCTGTGCCTCTGGAGAGATCAGGATCAGGGAGGCTCCCATCTCTGGGTGGGGGAGATTAGTCTGCCTAGTCTCCGGAGTGAGGCAGAGGTTCTTAAGGGAGAAGAAACAGGAATGTGTGGTCACTCACACAGGCTTCTTGCTGGACCTTGGCAAGCAGGTGCTTGGCGGGCACCAGGAAGTCCAGGGTGTACCTCAGAGCATCCTCCCGATAAGTCCTTTCCACTACCTGGAACACCTGGCCCAACAGCGTGGGGGCCGTTGCCTCAAAGGGCGGGTACAGGGCGGCGAGCGTGCTCTGCACACAGTCTTCCACGGGCTCTGGCTCCTGGGAGAGACAAGACCAGGCTGCAGATCACCC
This sequence comes from Murina feae, assembly GCA_004026665.1. Classification (NCBI taxonomy): domain Eukaryota; kingdom Metazoa; phylum Chordata; class Mammalia; order Chiroptera; family Vespertilionidae; genus Murina; species Murina feae. The sequence continues at coordinate 25,583 of PVJC01019330.1, forward strand.
AAGCATGGCTTCTGGGGAGCGGGCTGGTATGGGCTGGCTGTGTCACCCGGGGTCCCACTGAGTGCACAGAGAGGGCACTCAGGAACTGCTGGCTGAATGAGCTCAGGATGGAAGTGGAGCCTGGCCAGTCAGAGTGCACAGGCCTCGGCTGTGGAGATCTAGGGAGAATTTGTTGTGTGTCTCTGATCAGGGCCATCCCTGATCTTAAGGATCAGGGTGATTGCACAGGCCCTGCCCGGGAGAGGTGAGGTGGCTACTGGGATATCAGAAGACTGAGTCAGGGCTGAGAGCTCTGGGCGGGGAAGGCTTTCACACAGCATCCTGCAAGCCCCTCCTCACAGGGCCTCCCACCTACAGACCACCCCCAGCCCCAGCCCCCGCCATCCTTAAAAAAATTAAATAGCAGTTTAATTTTGACTGACAATGCAATATCTTAGGCCATCCATTTAACCTCCATACCTCAGTTTATTTTCCTGCAAGATGGGTGATATTTGTGCTGTGCTCACAGTTGAGGTATACAATATTTAATGGTTTTATATGCATTTTAAAAACATTTTTAAAGCAAAAATATTGTGAATGAAAAAGAGGCTATAAAGCAGACCTGACAAGTTCAGTGGCCAATAGTAACCACACATGATACATTCCCAACTGGGTAGGTCATGCACCAGACCTGTAGCTTCCTTAGTAAAAGGTTAATCTTTACACTAATAGAGCCCTGCCATTGTTCTTGTGCATCTAGGATAACATACCTTTCAAATGCCAGAGTAATCTTCATGTCCAGACAACTTGGAGGCATACGCACCCTCAGGAGAGGGCAGGTGCACCAAAACTCACTGCCTTGTTGCCTGCATATTACCTCTAGTTACTATAACGTTAAATGTTAACTACCCTGAACCCGTCATTGTGAAAGAAGTAAATATCTCTCCATTTTGCTTTTTATTCAGTCCCAGGTATTCCCGCCCCCCCCCCTTTGCGTTCTCCTACTTCCTTAATCCACCACCAATGGATTTCATGTAAACAGTCTTACATTTTCTCCTTTAATTCTAAATGTAAATAAGGCAATGCCAAACTGCCATTCTCAGGAGCATTTTCTAAATCTATTGAGATCTTGCTTCCAAGCATGTCCTCAGTTTGGCTCAAATAAACTCTAAAATTTTATTTTTTATTAAAATTTTAAAATTAAATTTATTGGGGTGACATTGGTTAATAAGATTATATAGGTTTCAGGTATACAATTCTACATCATCTGTGTATTATGTGTTTACCACCCCAAGTCAAGTCTCCTTCCATCACCATGTATCCCCCCTTCACCCTCTTCCACTTCTCCCCCACTCTCTCTTCCTGCTGGTAATCACCATACTGTTGTCCAGGAATCTTTTTTTCCTTTGCTTAATCCCTTCAACCTTCTCACTCAACCCCCAACTTCCTCCCCTCTAATAGCTGTCAGTATGTCCTCCGTATCCATGAGTCTGCAGAGACCCCCATCAAAAGAGGTGGTGCCACCACCCATGAGTCATATGCTAGAGATGGTTGTTGGATGGGAGAGAGGACTAGAAGGCTGTGTATCTTGAATCTTTCTAGCACCCTCTTTCCCCTCTCCCAGAATGGCTGTGAAGCAATCACCCATTCCAGAGCATGTGGGATTGGGTTACAAAGAACTGGGTGGGGACAGTTGAAACAGGAAAAAGTCACAAAAGGAACATGTGGGGAAGGGAGAAGCAGGCCTTGATGGTATATATTGGAGCTGAAATCTTTTCTGATTTCAGCAAGACTCTCTCTGCCCATCTCCACCTGGAGCCACCATCTCAAAAGACTCAGCCCTACTTCCTCCAAACTCACCTCCTAAGTGAATTAGTGGGTTATCTTTCTCCATCCCACACTCTAGACAACTACCCCTCAGGCAAACTTATTTTTCCTTCAAGATGGCTTTGAAGTTCCCTTTACCAGATTTAATTGCTGTAAATGCGCAAGGGGATGCTCACTGCAGAGTTTTTCTAGTTCTTTACCCACCCAACCTCCAGCCCCCGCATTTGCCCTGAGGACAAAACTGCACACCCTTTTGCTTTGGGTCCCTCCAGCCAGAGTTGCCAGCCAGTCCTGACCATGAGAAGCTAGGGCAGCCACTCCAGAGAGGACCATTCCGTGCGTCACACAGAGACCCAGCCCTAAGGTGTGTGGGCGAGCAGACAGACCCCCAGTGTTCCGGGGACTCGGCCAGAGCAGTGAATGTGGGAGCGGGGGAGGGGGACATGGCTGGGGGAAGGGGAGGGGAGGAGAGGGGAGGGGAAAGGAGGGGAGGGGAGAGGAGGCAGAGGGGGCCGTCCGCTCTGAGGCCAGCAACGGGGAGCGGGGCGCTAGAGCTGGAGTAGCGAGGCAGCTGCAACCCATTAGGGGCGGTGAGCTCATGGCTGAGAGAGTCTCAGCCACAGGAAACGACACCGGCGGGAGGGGAGGAGGGGTCTGGGGTGGGAGGCGGTGGGCAGGAGCACGGAGACCAGCCTCTAGGCCGCCCGGACCAAAGAAGAGACCAGAGAGACTGAGTCAGCTCTCCCTGGCCCAGTTCCTCTTTCTTCTCGCTCCGGCCTCCCTGCCAGGGGGTGCCCTTCCTTTATGCAGGAGCAGCCCCGGCAGTGCTCCTCCCCCTTCTCCACTCCCCGCAGGGAGCGCCTCCCAGGCAGGGCCTCTCCCCCTCCTCCCTCTCTGCAGCGAGCACCCCTCAGGCCGTGTCCCCCTGCCCCGTCCCGCAGTGGACGCTCCCTGGCAGCGCCCACGGCAGTAATTCTTCAGAGAACACTTCTGGAGTGAAAGTTCGCAGGACAGTGACCACTCCTGCTGGTATGGGCGCCCCCTTAACCATGCCCTCCTGCCTCCTGTGCCCCGAGAGGCTGCTGCCTGGGTCCCTTGCTCCCTACAGGGCGCTCCCGCCCCTTCGCAGCGGGAATGCCCTAGCCCTGCAGCGCGAGCTGGGGACCCCCCTCCCCCCGTCCCTGGTCTGCTCCAGCAGCGTCACGCCCCCTGGCACCGTGCGCCCCCTCCCCGTTCTGCCCGCTATCCCGAGGCGACCTCTCTCCTCCGCGGGAATTTCCCTCTTGGGTTCTGGCCCTGGCCCTCGCCCAGGCTTAGCGGCGGCCGGTCCCCCAGGGCCGGATGGGTGGGTCCGGCTCACCGGGCTGGGGGCCGGGATGGAAAATGGTCGTTGCAGGCAGGTCAGTTCTCACGACCCGAGGCCGGCCCCTCGCAGGGCCGCTGCAGCGCCCGAGCCGCAGGAGGGGGAGGGAAGGTCCCGCGAGGAGGGCGCAGGTCAGGACGGAGGAGGGCGAGGGGAGGTGTGTGCACTCGGGGAGAGACCGCAGGGAGGATGGGGGAAGGGGCGGGGAAGAGGAGGAAGAAAGAACGGGCGAGGGCAGCACCCCGAGGGGACCGAGCCAGACAGCGGGGCAGACAGATCAAAGACGAGAAAGGGGGCGCGAGGGGGCGTCCCGGGAGCGCGCCGCCGCCGGGAGCGGGCGCCCCACAGCGCCCCGGGCGCGGGCGGAGGGCACCGGGGTGGCGATGCGGGACTCACCATGGCTCGGCGCCGCTTCGCGTCCGACGCTCGGGCCGGCGGGCGGGGCCGGGCGCGCCGCCGCCTCCGTCCCGCCGCTCGCGCCTCCCGGGTCTGGCGGGGGGACAGCTCCGGCCGCGGCGCTCGGCGGCTCGGCTCCCAGGCCGCGGGGCCCCGCCAGGGAGGGCCGAGACGGCCGCCGCCCCGCCTCCCAGCGCCCGCCGGGCTCCGCGCCGACCCCCTGCCGGGACGCGCGGCCCGACCCCCTCTCCGCGGAGCCTCTCCCCGACTCCCCCGGCCGGTCTGCCCGGCTCTCCCGCAGCCCTCTCCCGCCCTCGCACCCCGCCCCACCCCGGGGGTGGCTGCGACCCCGGCCCGGGAGGCCCGCCCGGCCCAAGATGCCCTTCTTTTCCCGCCACCGCCTCGCTCCCTGCGGGACCCTGCGGAGGCTGGGCGTCCGTGAGGTCCCCGGACCCGGGTCGGCAGGCGGCCGGAAGCCTCCGTCTCCAGCTCGCCTGGGAAGCTCCTCTCCCTGCAGTTGCCAGACTTGGGCAGAACCTGGGGCTCAGAGGAGACCCCCACCCCCACCCCTGCCCGCCTTGGGTGGAGCGGAGGGCAGGGAAGTCGGGGGATTCCTCCCACCCTCCGAGCCCGGCGGGCCCTCCTCTTTCCCTTCTCCTCTCCTCCGTCCTCCGACCTTCGGGCTCTGACAATGGGCTCCTCTGTTCGGCCCGGGGGATGGGGATGGCGGAGGCGTGGGGGGCTGTGAAGGCTCGGGGTGGGCCCCGTGGCTGGAGGGGGCAGGGTCCTCCTGGAAGGGTGTGCACTGCGGGGAGCATTTTCCGAGTCCCTTGAGCGCTGTGCATCCACTCGGCACGTGCCTCCTGCCTCTCCCACTCCTGCTGGCGGAGGGCAGGCAGCAGAACCCCAATCAGACCCCACAATTGGGTACTGATGTCAGACCCTTCCTTCTTCTGGGGTGGCGATCGTCTCCCCGTCACTGGGGCTCCGGGTGGTGGGGATGGCTATCTGACACAGCAGACAAAGGGGCTGGGGGGGGTGGTGTAGACCATTTAGGCAAGTTCCAGTCTCACCCACCCTTCCTCGAGTCTGGATGGGAAGCGAGGACCCAGTTAGGCTCCCCCGGAAGGGTTAGGGGCGGTTTAGGCGTCGATGGGAGATGTCTTGTCCCTCCTCGGAGCGGGCACGGGACGCCCT
>PVJC01019331.1:0-30344 GCA_004026665.1 Murina feae
CTCTGAGTCTCAGACTCTTCTCTGGTTGTAGGATTTTCACTCAGCCAGCCGTCCTGTGGGTGCGAGTGGTATCCGTGCGTTCTTCTCGTGGTTTTTCTGAAATAGTTGTTCACAGCTGCATATACGGTGCCTACCCTATGCCGCCATCTTGTTTCTCCCCTGCAAATGTTTTTCTTAAGTGTTGCTTGCCTTGCTGCAGGTAATCTTTCCCAGAATTGCTTGCTCTTCTGTAGGTTACTTTAAAAGATCAAGGTCTTTCTGCTCAAACACAACACTTGCCATAATAGTAGTGTAATTCCATGGAGAGAATCCATTCATAGTTCACGGTGGTTGTTAAACACCAGAGCTATGAGGGCTGCTGTTTGCAACTTTGATCTATAGCTCTCTATATAAATCTTAAATCTCCAAGAATTTTAAAGTGATCAGATGTAGAAACCTGGACTCCTTTCCTTTCTTATGGAATCTATTTCCAAAACATATTTGGACTATATATAACAATCTGCAATTTTTACTTAACTTACTTGGTCCACTTATTTACTGCCTTCCCCAATAAAATAAAGCTTTCTTGCTCACCATTGGATGCCCAGTAATTGGGCTTGACACAATGTATGTGCTTAATACATATAAATCTATTGTTGGATGAACGAATGGACAACATATCTGTTTAGCATTCTTAGATGCCATCTTGTGACATGTTGGTTTTATATCAAGAAATATACCACTACCCAGTATTAGATGTCTAGTTTTCAGCACCTTCTATTACCACATCAGTCAAGTGAGATAAAGTTCATAGGTTGTTTTAACCTTGTAATTTAAAACTATAAATCTCCATATAAGGAAACACTTGGTCATTCATTAATCATAACTTGACTATCTTTCAAAAGTAATTTAGGGTGACCATAAAAGGAATTATCATGAATAAAAACAATAACAAAAGCAATGTAAACATCATTTAAACCTTTTGCCAAATGATGATGATTTCTTGAATCCTACTGTTTGGGCTTTGGGTGTGACCCTGTTTGTTCAATAGATAGAGTTGGATAAACCTAGGTGTCAATCTGGCTCAGACCCTTACTAGCTATGTTAGGTTGACTGTATTCCTTTCATTTCTCTGTGCTTTCTGTCTCCATCTGCCAAATGAATCAACCTCTTTGGTTTAATGTATGGATTTAAATCTCGTGCAGGTAAATACTTATCAGTTTGCCCATCACATCATCAAGTCCATTAACTTTTGCTTTGTAATAAAGCATTCCCAGAATTTAGTGACATTTATTTAGCTCATGTTTCTGTGAACTGGCTGGGTGGTTCTCCTAGTCTAAATCCCCTGATCTCTGCTGGGCTCTCTCCTGTATCTATGATGGCAGTCGGCTAGGCATAGGATGATCTTAGGATCTAGGATGGCCTCACTGAGTGGCTGTTGGCAAGCTATCAGCCAAAGTGACAGGAGTGACTAAGCATGGTCTCTTGTCCTCCAGAGTGCTAGCTCTGGCTTCTCCACATGTTCATTATTGCAAAGTTCCCAGAAACAGCAAGAGGGAGCAAATGTCAAAGAACAAGTATTTTTTAGGACTTTGTTTGTATCGCATTTGCTAAACTCTCATTGGTTAAGCAAATCCCAAGGCTGGCCTAGAATCAGTGAAGGAAATAATTTATGACCATTTTGTGTGTGTGTGTGTGTGTGTGTGTGTGTGTGTGTGTGTGTGTGGTTTACCACAATCATCATTGTCACCATAATCACAAAAAACAATATTTGTTGAGTATTGACTAAGTGGCAGGTACTGTTCTAATCCTGTTACATTTATCAAAGTTTCTAATTCTTACCACTACCTTATGAGGCAGAAACAATTATATCCCCACATGGGAGAAAAGGAAACTGATGCACAGAATGACAAAGTAAATTGTCAAGGTCACACAGTTGGGAAGCAGGGGAGCTAGAATTCAAGCCAATGCCCCAGAGCCACACTCATAATGACTGATGTATACTGACCCCTTTACCCACACTATATATGTGGAATTTTTCATGTCTGCCTCTTTTTCTTAAAAAGTGGGTGATCTAATAAGTGGTTAGAGCCTGATTTTAATATGTTCTCTGAGCATTGTTATATCTACCACAGTTCACCCACATTTCAGCATTTTTCCAACAAGCACCTTGAATTCAGCTCATCTAGTATTTGTATAACTAGCATGCATCAGTCCAGATCTTTGTGGGACCTGCTGATCTTTTTCTGGTCTTTGTGATGGAAGCTCAGAGCTTTACTCTTAGGGTTCTTTATCTTTTATTTTGTTAGACAAGTTTGGAAACAAGTGTCTGATAGCAATACTGAATGGTTACTTAATATGTACATAGCATTTATATATGTTGGAGGAGAGTGGCAATGCTCCTTGAGAGTAGAGACCATGGCTTTCTCTCTGTATCCTTGGCAACTAGCCCAGGGAAGAGCAAACAGATGACATGTTAGAGGAGCTCAGTACGTGTTTATTATGTGTATCTACAGCCATGTCCATATCCCATGAAGGCAAGGGTCACAAACACATATGCTAATGGTGACCGGATATTGACCAGATGTGATCACTAGAGAATGGTGGGATCCTATTAGAGAACTCGTGCCCTATGTAAGATCTAGTCCTTCACACCACATGTGCTCAGTGTTGTCAGATTATTGCATTTATCAGAAGATGCTGTAACTTCCAATTTGTATGTAAACTGTCCTGACTTTAAAACAGTGTGTCAGATGAAGCAGATCTTTTGGGTAAATCTGGCTCATGGCCAACCAAATTATGACCCCCAACATTAGGCACATGTTGGCACTTCTCTATTGCATTACAACCGTCTTAAAGGCCTGTGGAGGAATGGGAGCCACAGAGTAAGGCAGAGACAGAACTATGAGATGACAATTGAGGCAAGATTTCAAGAAAGTTGAGTAATTGTCTATTTCAGAGAATCCACAAAGGTCAAGGAATGAGAATAAGAAAAGGCCATTTGATTAGAGCAAATTATTTGGTACAACACTATATACACAGGCTGTGTGTTCTTAAAAAATTTTCTGGCCAGATAATATAAGTAATACTCAAACACTGAAACAAAATAAAATAGATATCTTCACTCTAAACCTTTTGTCTTTACTATTCTAATATGTAATGTAAATCTTCAAAAGGAGAATATTTACTAAAATTTTCAAACTTACATGATCAAGGAGTTTTTATTTCATGCAGTCTCTGATGATCTCCTAATTTGAGGAAAACCTTTTGGGAAAGCTGGATAAAGGGCTGAATGAGACATTGGGAATCTCTGAAGGCCTGATATGGAAACTGGAATGCATAATATAATGAGTAAGGGCATCTGAGCCAATGGAGGAGCTTGGCAAAAAGAAACTAGCTCTACTCATTAGTAACTAAGAACTGTAAGCATATTAATCTTATAAAGTAAAACCTTTTTAGCGTCATTTCTCTGCTAAAAACAGACAAGTAAACAAACAAACGAAAGTGAAGAGTTTCTACCTCTGATGGCTTAAAGCGCTTTGACATTCAAGAATCTCCTTTATCAGGCCAACTGGCCTTTCTAATTTTTCCTATGCTCTAAATACCCTTCTCTGCTTATTGTCCTTAGGACACATACATTTTCTCTCACCCTTGCTTACCATGAGAGTTGCCTCCCCAAGCTGTTCCAGTTAGAGTTGTGCCTATTTTCCAAGGCACAGCTCAAATCTGTTTTACCTCCAAAGCCTTCTTTAGCCATCAGGTCTCACTGTGGATCCTTTCCCTGAACTTCTAGAGCATTTACTTCTGAAGGATTTGTTTGAGACTTAGTGTGTTGAAGATTGCCTGTGTGATTTGGAGTTGAGAGGAGAAAAGCATGTTTTGAGCGCTGCAGCTCAAATAAGATTAGGATGATATTATCCAGTGGCACAAGAGAGTAAGGGTATAACCCCATCACAATGAATTTCATAGACTGAGCTCTGTTGTTACACAACCATCTGCTGTTCCCTGAGGATAGCGGAGTCCATTCTTTTCTTGCCCAGTAGTAATGGGCCCCATTCCTAGATACCAGGCTGCGCACTTTACTTTGTTGTCTTGGTGAAACCCACAACATCCATAAGATGGGGCCTTAGTATTGCTCATATTCATGTCCAACTCTCTAGCTGGTCCAGGTAGAATCAGGAGTACAACCCCATATACCTGATGCCAAGGCTGAGCTCTTTTTGTCCTAGCACACCAGAAATTTAATTGACAGAGAATTAAAGCCAAAGAATTCACACTTTGCCTTCAGTAGTCAGAGGAAAGTAGAGTAGAAATGTAGTCAGGATCTGCAGAGTTTGAATAATTGGGATGTTTTAGGTACATTCTAAAGTCCTAAGGACCTAGCACAGCCTAACAATGATCCTCTTGAGGGCTTGTGCATCCTGGTTAAGGTGAGATTTGGAGTGTGTAGCATAATGGGAGCACACATATGGCCTGAAGGGCATTGGAGGATTTTCTCTTCCCTGGACACTCATTGAAGTTACAGGACAGGGTGACTTCCGTTTCCACTCCACTATGAGCTCTTCTGCGTACCACTGGACTGTGAACTCTTTGAGGGGAGAAGCTATCTTATTAACTCTGACCTGACACATATCTGTTATGTAAACACATAATGATTATTGATTTGATGCATAAATAATAAGATAACCATGGCAAGGAGCTCAAAGTGGCATGATAAAAAACAACAATAACACAATATAGTCTACCTTTATTCCACCATCAGAAAGCTGGATTAATTCCCATGTTATGTCTCTTCCTGTTGCTTATATACTCTGGCTTTCCAGAGATCTTGACAAAACCCAAAACCTCCCTGTAATAATGTTAAACCTCATTATTTTCAGGCCTCATCTTCTAAGTTAGACTGTGAAATCCTGAAGTATATGAGGTCTGTGTTACTCTTTGCTCAATGCTATGCCTCACATAGAGCAGGACCTATTTGAATGCATGTTGAACAATTGCTTTGACATGGCTTGAAATTATGGTTAGGAACATGTCCTAATAGTTCAATCTCCTTGAGATAATTCTTGGTAAATTCAGGTTATAAAGGGAGAGGAAATCAGGATAGTGGCAGAGACAGAACAGGAAGACTGGGCATGATCTGTCAACTCACTGCATGTGGAAAATAAGGAAGTTAGAAAGAGGAAAAAGGATTCAAAGATTTTGATCCAGGCTGATGAACTGAAGGATTGTGACCAAGAGAGAAATATAGAATTGCTCCTTCCCCATGACCTTCTCATCTTTACTTCTCTTTGATTCCTCATGATTGTCGGGTTGCAATATTTCTTGGAGGCAGACAGACCTGGGACAGTCACTTAGGAAAGTCCAAAAGGACAAAAAGGAAACATGTATCGTCCCCCTGCAGAAGAGCTTTGCTCTGCTGAGGAGGAGAAGAAATTTGAGCTGAATATATTTTTGGTTGGTACAACTTGTAAGTGCTCTGTTTGATAGCAGAGTTGTTTGAATGGCCTATTTCATAACTACACATAGCTTTCCCAAATAAATGGTGTCTGTAGAATGTTCAGGTTAATACATGAGTCCAGTGCTCAAAAGTGTTTGTGCTTAGAGCGACGAGCCTTCTTTCTTAATAAGTCATCTTGGCATTTTGTCAACAAGTTAATTTGCTTTTCTAAGAAACTAGATTAATACTTCCTGTACTTTGTGCTATTCACAGATCTACAATGCAGTGAGAAGGGGAGAAGAAACAGAAGACACAATTGGATCTCTTCTCCATTTCTTCACAAAGCTCCCTGCCTCTGAGACAGCCTATGAAAGGATTAACGTTGGTCCCTGCTTAAAGCAATGTGTCCAAGACACTGTATGTGAGTATCGTGCCACCCTCCAACGGACCTCCATAGCTCAGTACATCACGGGTTCTCTCCTAGAAGCCACCACATCTTTAGGAGCAAGAAGTGGGCTTCTCAGTACTTTTGGAGGATCCACCGGACGAATGATGCTGAAAGGTATGTCTGAAATTTCACTTTTAACTTTTCATCTTTGAGTGCAAAAAAGAATCTAAGTTAACATTTATACATCTCCTGATGAACCATTCAGTTTACTTATCAGCGACTTGAAATAAAGATAGCTGCTTTAAGAGAATATAAAAAGTCAGTCTTTTATCAAAATCAGTTTAAGTGTAAACATTCCAAATAATAAGCCTTAAGATTTTGATTTTTTTCAAAAGAATAAATAGTTAAAAAGCTATCTTTAAATTTTTTTTAATTATTCAAACATGAGATTTCTCCTAGAGGTAGTCTATGACAGATGTCAATTACTATGTAAGATGCTTATAAACAAGTGTGGTTACAGTGAAAATAGTGGTTGGGAACAGGAGGAAATATGCTGTAGGAGGGACAAAAGTAGATTTACAGCTGTGAATACACAAACACAGAGTTTATTCTTGTATTATTACTTATTAATTATGGTATTATTTTCCACATGAATAACTGAAAACCTACATTTGCCTCACGCTGTAGTTTTCCCTACACGTAATCAGAAGGTTCGTGTTGACCGGAAAAGCTAAAGGCCATCTTCCAATAACTTCCATCTTAAAAGATGAGATAGTTAGGCATTCACCTGAAAAACGAAAGCCAATGGAAAATCGGGTCCATCCACATCAGAACTTCTCAGCTGCTTCACGAGCAGCAGGCAGGCAGGTCAGAAATGTCAGAGCACTGCGCAGCTGTCACAACCTGCTTGGCAGCTTTCCCTGGCAGGAAGCTGCCAACCAGACAGGGACCACATTGAGCAGCATTCCACTGCCAGGAGCTCAATCTGACATCCGGCCATTTCTCTTCAGGAGAGCAACTCTTGTCCCTCCACAGCAAGTTCCAGACCTATGCCTAGCAGGCCAGTGACCTTTCTCCAGCTTCTCCCGCACCACACTACACATATACACACCCTGGGCAAGCTGAGGAGAGGTATACACCTCCCTGGGTACCATATAGGTGCCATGTTGATTTGTTTTCTGGAGTTACCTTAATTTTTGTGGCTTGGTTATAAATGATGAATGAACAAAACAAAAGATGTAGAAACACTGATTCATGAGACTAAAGGGACAAAACTTGATTTCATATATTTTTTTGAGCACCTACTAGGTGCTGGGTGCTGGGTAGGGAGCATACATAGTTCCTACCCTTGTGGAGCTTACAGCCCCAGGTGGTGAGCAGTCCCTCACGCACAGGATGCAAGATTTCTCCACTCTGATGTGGCTCCTGGTGACCGCCAGGCTTACATTCTCCATCAGTACTCTTCCTGGGAAGTTGGGCTGAGATTGGCATTCGGAGCTGGCATTACTTCAATGCCCATGATATGTGAGGTCCTTATCCTTGAGTTGATCAACTGTGTTTATCAGATGCCCACTCTGTGCCCAGCAGTATGTAGTTGTTAGGAGAAATCCTAGGGAAGTTCAAGTCAGTTTACTTGCCTTTAAGTTGTTTCTGATCCTAATGAGGAGGACAGTTTTGCATGCATGAGACTGTAGACTTGAGTGCCAGATAATGTGGAAGTGGCTCTAAATGTTCAGAGTTTAGAGAGGGCGTTAATATTCTGTGATAAAAGCTTGGCCTGAAACGTGAGGCCTCAAACAAACAAATGAGAGACACCAAAAGCCACTTTCTTTCGTGCCCATTAATTGCTAAGGGATACATCTCCAAGACCAAGGCAGGCTGCCTCCAGTTTAATCAGGCCTTTGGAGAGGGGGAAAAAGGCTGCTGGTTAATGTAGCTATTGCCCTGATAGTAACTTGATCTCAATTGCTATTTGCATTTCCCTGTTCAGATCAGAACTTCATAGACCAACAGTCCCAGCTCTGGGACTCTTTGGGCCTTCAGCTAATGTATTATCTCCAAACTGGTGTTTTATACAAGGGTTGTGAGTTTCCATTTTTCAGTTCTATAATGGTTTCTGATATCCCTCTGTAAGTAGCTTCTACTGAATAATACAATTAGCTGGTTAACATCTGCTCCAGGCATATTTCTGCAGCTCTGGCTTATTCTCTTGGAAACCTTTTTTAACTTTAGTGCTTTCAAAGTTTTCAAAGTTTGTCATAAGCCATAGTGAAACATGTTTCTTCAACATGCAGTGGAAGAAAATGCATCTGAAATTATATGGGTGGTTGAAGTCATGAAGAGTTTGTAGAATCTATAGGTTTAGCATATTCACTAGTTGGGTCTTGAGCTCTAGCAAGGGGTCTGAATGACATGCTGGCTGCTGTGACTTGGTTGTCTGCTGCTTTTATTGTTCACTGTGTGACCTGTGGCATTGAGTTGGCCAACAGCTTTCAACTATGTATCGCTAATGAAATCTATGGGAAGTGTGTAACACACATTCAATCCCCAGTTTATAAATGGCTTAAATACCAGCAGTTCAATTCTCAGGAGCTGTGTGGAACCTAGAACACTTTCCCAGAGAACAGTATTAAATATTGTGATTTGGTTCACAGACTCTAATTCTCAAACACCTCTTTAACATGTAACATAGTTGAAATCTACTCACTTCCTGTGGGATAAAGAGAAAAACACAATTTTTAGAATACTGAGAATCAGCCACCAAGAAAAAAACAATATAAGTGAGTTAAAAGACATTTCTTGTTGAACAGAAAAAATTTTAACTAAGATGAGTAGAAAGTTAAATTTAAACTTTTATGGAGATTTTGAAAAGAACTTTGGGCCATTTCAGAGATTTTAGATGTTGGCATCTGTAGTTCTTTTGTATGGTTAATTACACACAGAAACTCATATCTCTGTGAACGAATCAGGAAATTATCCCAGTCATCTTTTTAAAAATTTTTTCGTTGTCATTTTCGTTTTTAAATAAGAGGTTTATAAATGGAATGAAGAAGGGAAGAGTGGGGGCAGGGCAAGGTTTAAAAATTTTTCCCAGAAGGAAAGGGTAAGGAAAATGGTGAAAAAGAATGACCTCTTTTATGAGAGAGATCATGTTTGATTAATTAAATGGAGTTTGGCCGTAGCTGGTTTGGCTCAGTGGATGGAGCATCGGCCTGCAGACTGCAGGGTCCCAGGTTCAATTCCAGCCAAGGGCATGTACCTGGGTTGTGGGCACATCCCTAGGAGGGGGTGTGCAGGAGGCAGCTGATCGATGTTTCTCGCCCATCGATGTTTCTAACTCTCTATCCCTCTCCCTTCCTCTCTGTAAAAAATCAATAAAATATATATATATATATATATATATATATATATATATATATATATATATATATATATATATATTAAATGGAGTTTGGGAAGGTGGAGAAAAAGGAGGGGGAAAAGACAAATACTTGATGATTCCATTTATATGAGGTACTCAGAATAGTCAAAATCATAGAGACAAAGTAAAAAAGGTGGTTGACATGCGCTGGTGGGGTAGGGCAATGGGGAGTTAGTATTTAATGAGTATAGAGTTTCCATTTTCAAGATGAAAAGAGTTCTGGAGATGGATGGTGGAAATGGTTGCACAACAGTACAAATGTACTTAATACCATTGAACTGTACACCTAAGAATGGTTAAGATGCTAAATTTTATGTTATATGTACTTTAGCACACAAAAATCTAAAATTTTAAAAAGGAGGAGGAACATATTATATAGGTGTTTGCTCTCAGGTCTATAAAGATATTAGAAAGAATTGAGGTTGTGAAAAAGAAATATGAAGACATATCTTTGCATGTGACCTCCAGGTGGCTCAAGTCAATGTGTCTTCTGGAAGTGAGTATGATTACAGATGAGAGTTGGAGTAGCCTGCAGTAGATGAGAGTAAGAGAAGGAAATGTCCAACCAGTTGTTCATTATTCACAAGTCAAGAATTGGTAGCTCAGGGATTGATTGGCCAGAGTTCTACAGCCTTGCAGCTTGACTGAAATTGACAAGATTCTTCTGCTGACTCTAACATTTCCATCAGCTTGCACACCTCCAGTGGTACCAGTGGCCCTAGAAGGATAGCCAACAATCAGTAGACAACATCCTGGTTTTATGCATTAGGGCCACCAAGGATGGTCTGTCTACTAAGTTCAAAGTTTGACAAATAATGAGAGAGATTTTCTGATATGAAGCATTGACTATCAAGGGTTTGTCCTTGATTACATGAGTGTGCTTTCTCAAAATGGAAAATGGAGAGCTCACACCATTCTGGCAGGGACTTTCACTAGTTTAATACAATTAAGGTCTTTCTACTAACTGTCTAGGTCCCCTTTCCCCTTTAACCAATGCTAGACTCTCAGGACCAATTCTGTTTATCAGTGGTAGTCAAAAGAATTATTGACTTCAATAGTCAGGAAAAAGTTTTCTAAATCTATCATCTGCCTTTGTTTCTTTTTTCTTTTTCCAATGTAATACCTACTGAAAATTACAAAAGCAAGATAAATTCAAAAGAGAGATAAAAGAGTGAGATAATTGATAGTAACATAAAGCATTTAATAGCAAAATTAGAAAAATTAGTAGTAATTAGGAAGAGAATTTTCAGTATAAGGTAGCTAAGTGTTTTCAAATGTGTATGTTGTACTGGTCAATATAATAAATATTGTTCATGCAACTCAGTTTTTTCTTCTCCAATTGTTGCTACGTAAGTTTATAAATTAAAAGGTCAAATATTCATGTATAACCAGGACAGAGCTTAGTTATCTCTATTTAAATTATGTAGCAGAAAAGAAAACTCCACTGTTCATTTTTAAGCAGTTTGAATGCGTATATTTATAGACATAGAATAGCTATAATAAAGTTATTGGTCATATATAGACTGTAAGTAGAATATTAATATGAAAACAAAAGTATCCTACATATTTAATATTTTAATTTGAAAATAAGGTGTATTTTGTTTCTTATAGAAACATCTGCCCTGGCCAGTGTGGCTCAGTTGGTTGGAGCATTGTCCTGCACACCAAGAGGTGATGAGTTGATTTCCGGTCAGGGCACAGGCCTAGGTTGCAGGTTTGATCCCCCATCAGGGTGTGGATAAGGAGGACAGCCAATCAATGTTTCTCTCTCACAACCATCTTTCTCTTTCTCTCTCTTTCTTCCCCCTCCCTCTCTCTAAAATCAATTTAAAGAGGAAAAGAAGATCTAAAAGTGTTTGACTTATTTTATTTGTGTCTTTTTCTAAAGTTACCTCTAAGTATAAAAACAATGTCGTAATAGGAATATACACACACATTTGAACTATGTAACTATACCTCATAAATAATTTCATTTATAAAGACTGTCTTAGTTGTCTTCCTCATAATAAAAAAAAATTACCCTTTACATGCCTACTAGGCAGGGAAAGGTGTATACATAGCTCTAATTCCAAGATTTAAGTTTATTTAAAGAAATTCTCCAACTTTTAAAAATATTTTCTTGATGGTCAAAAGTATGTGTTGATGTAATTTGGGGTATGGTTCTGTCCCAGTTAATCAACTAAAAAGTATTCCTTCACTGCCCTCTATGCCTTAGTGCTATGTCAACTTTCAGAAGAATGCAGGAGATCACATCTGGAAGTCTTCAATTTGTAAAATAACATTTCTCACCCAGGAGAAAATGTAATATTGGGTTTCAAGGCTACTGAGGTAGCCCTTATTACTCCCAAGAGATTCACAGAGTGATGGGCTATTCAGCTGATGGGGGAGATTGTAGCTCAAGGGACCAGGAAGTTTGGTGGGCACAGGACAAAAGCTCTCTGCTTGGGACCACCGGTGGTCAAGTGTCATCCAGGAACATGATTCTGTGCCCAGGGGTAACTCTATACCCCTGCTTATAACCAAGGGAGCATCTCTAAAATACCATTGGAGAGCAAACTCACCTAACTCAAATACGATTGGGGACATGATGCTTCTTAAGTCAAAATAATTACATGTATTTGCGGGGAGGTGGAGAGGAGGTCAAGCAGAGGAATTAAATAGCTTTAAAATTTTCTCAAGATGACATACCATTTCTACTATGAAATTTTAAACTCATTTGAAAATTATACATTTAAGAATGTAGGGGTTAGATAGAATTGTAGCAATGATTTTTAACATATTTTTAGTTCTTGCTGAGTGCCAGGTCTTGCTCTGAGTGCTTTGCATGTATGATTTTATTGCAAACCATTCAGTGGTCCAATGAGGGTGGTGCTGTTTACTAATGAGGAAATTGAGGCCCACAGACATTACAAAACTTGCCCAAGGGTGCATAGGTAGTCAGTGATAGAGCAGTCTGTTGAGTGCTACTCAACATATAAAGGGCAATATACCAAGCCCTTTATCTGCATGATTTTATTAGGTCCTCATTGTGGGTTGACTTGTGTCCCCCGAAAGAGAAATGTTGAAGTCCTAATCCAGTACCTATGAATGTGACCTTATTTGGGAATAAGATCTTTACAGGTGTAATCAAGTTAAGATAACATCATTTTCAGTTGGAGTGGGTCCTAAATCCAGTGACCAGTTTTCCTTATTAGAAGGAGAGAAGAGACATAGAAACAGAGCCATGTGATAGAGGAGGCAGAGACTGGGGTGTTGCCAGCTGTAAGACAAGGAATATCAAGGACTACTGGCCACCACTGGAAGCTAGGAAGAGGCAAGGAAAGATTCTAAACATACTCCTGCCGACACGTTAAGTTTTTACTTCTGTGAGAGGATAAAGTTCTGTTGTTTATTCCATCCTAGTAGTGGTAATTTGATACAGCAGTACTAGGGAACTAAGGACCGTCCTTTGGACAACAATCCTGTGAGAAAGAAATAAGTGATAGCACTTATTTGAATGAGATAATTTTAGAAACAGAAATAAAACACTGATTGACACTGTGGATTATACTAATATAGGAAACTCAAACAAAATGAAAATGCAGATACATTCAGGGAGTTTCCCAGGCACCTGCTGCCTCAGGGAATCCATATCCCCCCTAACTATAGCAGCCCATCCACTCCTCTCTCACTGCCCCATGAAAACATAATCTGTTCTGTCTGCAGTGGATCCCAGCTGGACTTTGTGAAGAGTCACCTGATGGGTTAGAATAGAGATCTGGAGTGTTGACTGATAAGGGAAATTCTCCCCCGGGAGGCCAGGGGCTGGTGATAACCAGCAGAGGGAATAGAGCTACCAGGTGCAAAGACAGGAAAAGACATAAGTGTTCAGGGAATGGCTGATCTACCAGGCTATTCTGACCAAAGCTTGGGAGTACAAATGGTAAGTAGGGAGGCATGGGGTGAGGGGAGAAGACAGGTCTTCCTTCAGGGGATGTATTTCATGATAATGAGCTTGGATTTTACCGTGTAAGTAACTTGAGGCACTGAAGGGTCTAAGGCAGCGGTTCTCAACTTGTGGGTCTCGACCGCTTTGGGGGTCAAACAACCCTTTCACAGGGGTCGCTTAAATACATCCTGCATATCAGATATTTACATTACGATTCATAACAGTAGCAAAATTACCGTTATGAAGTAGCAACGAAAATAATTTTATGATTGGGGGTCACCACAACATGAGGAACTGTATTAATGGTCTCGGCATTAGGAAGGTTGAGAACCACTGGTCTAAGGAAAGATGTGATGTGATCAGACTGGGTTTTTAGAAAGATCCATTTGGCTGCAGCGTGGGATGAGGCTCCACAGAGTGTCATCCTTAGCTCACCTGCATCAGCATTAAACCAGCAGGAGTATCCAAAATATAGCTTCTGGACTTCTCGCGCAAGCCTACTGAATTTGAGTCTCTGATACTTCAGGTGAGCGATTAGTGTGCAGGTGGGTGGGGGGTAAAGGGCAAGTGAGAACTGGAGGTATTTAGGAGGCTATTGCTAAGGCAGTGTTCCTGGTAGTGTGTTGCTGACGCATTTAGTAATTGGTAAAAATTACAATAAAGGTTCCCCTCCCCCCTCTCTGCAAACTGGTGCAGCCACATACCCACGTGGATCATTTAGTGCCCAGCACCTTGGCTGGAACTTCAGACCTCTGCTCCACTCCAGGAAGCACCTTTGTGCAATGCACAAAACGTTCACTGTACCAGAATGTCTTGGGAAGCAGCAGAGAAGGGTACATAAGAGGTAGAATTGATAGAATTTAGAGATCGAATGGGATAAAAGGAACTGAGTCTAAAATGACTGTTAATTTTATTTTTTAAATAATTTCTAGTCCTTTGAATTTTGTTGTTAGTGATTAAAAATTATTAATAGGATTCTTGGAACCTTTACCCATCCCCCCTTCCCCACTGCCATCACTTCAAGAAACCAAGAAGTTAAGGCTTTGTTAATTCCTAGTTATTGAATTCAGAAAAGTGACTGGTAAGGATAGAAACCCCAGTCACTTAGGGTTTCCACATTTGAGCTGGTTATAAAAATGTCAAGTTCTAGTTACCGAAACTTGGAATGGGCCATATTCCAGAAATTTGTTTGCAAGATAGCTTTCTGAAGCTTTATACTCAGAGAAACAGCAGTGAAGTCTGAGTGCTCTAAAATCATTTCAGAGCCTAGATAAATGTGGACACCTTTTCACTATGGGAAATGAGCCCTTACCTGTATTAGAAACAACTGTTTTTTTTTCTACTTTATTCTTTGCTGATATCATCCTTCTTTCCTCCAGAGTAGAAAAGATGCTAAGTACTTATTTCCAGGATTGGGAAGTCTATAATTGATACAAAATTTAGTGTTTAAGTTAAAATTTGTACATTTTTATGAATCTGCATTAGTCATTACAATGAAACTGAGATTTTTTTAGTACATGTAACTAATCCTTTTGAGCATTTCTAAATTGTTTATCCTTTCAAAGAACAAAAACTCATCTAAATGAACTATGAAAATTCTTGTCCATGGGAACATTTATAGAACATAATGGAACATGCTTATAATTTGTTTATAATAACATGTGAGTAACTAGCAAATATTTAAGAGGAAAAATGAGATCTCAAGATGGTGTGACTCACTATTTAAACTTCTGTTGAAATTGAGTGCTAAAACCAAGAAGTCATTAAGAAATTAGTGGTACAGTTAAAGTAGTAAGAGGACATTTTTAAGAGTGGTTTGTTTTTAATGGACTGAATTCCATTTGACCATCTTCAGGAATGTTTAAAGTGGTTTGCCAACTGTAATACATAAATTTAGTATTTTGAATCTTTTAACTCTGTATTTCATTATGACTACAAACTTTTTAAAAGATGTTATTCTATAATATTAATCCCAGAAGTGATTCTATGAAGATCTGAACAGATGTGTGACCCTTCTGAGGCTTTCCCTATGAATTTTAGTCATCAAAAACCCCCGTGGTGACAATGAAGGGTATTTTGCCCCTGTTATACCAGAATCACATTTTTTTGCATTAATAAGCAGACTCATCTAAAATCCATTTCACAGATTGTTGTGGATGAACTGGGAACATGGAGGGGAACTGATAGTGCACAAACTTTTCAGACACCTGGCAACTCGCAAAGTCTAAGGTTATAGACTGCGAAGTCTAGAACCAAAGCCTTTAACTGGACTTGACAGCTAGCAGGGGCAAAACCAGCATTTCATCCCAAGCCTGTTCAGTTCCCAAGTTCTTAACTGCTAGGAAACACTCCAGTATTACCATCCACTTAGGTCTCAGCCTCTGTGTGTATGTGCGGTTGCATGACAAGTACAATGTGGAACCCCCAATTTAAATACAGGTCCATCTCACTGTAAAGTTGATCATTTCCTGTATCCCTGCTGCCTCCTTGACCTCTTTGACTTCAAGGATTTCTCAAGCATTCTTTAATAGGGCACCTCTGAGAGTAGATGTAGGGGTCTTCCCATCTACAGCTGAGTAATCATAGCACATAAACAACCACATGGGAGAAGGGACTCCTATAGCTAATGGACCAAGCAAATGTACTCCTCTCTACAAAAACAGGGAGGGGATAGGGCTCAGAAAATATTTGTTGAGTGAATGAATGGATAAATGAACACATGCACACAATTCTAGGCTACCACACAGATACGTGTTCTAAAACTAGGAAGGAACAATTGAAGCCATCAGATTTGATCCATGAGCATCACCAACATCAAAAATTAATTTACCAGAAGTGACTGTTTTTCAAACATCATTTACAAAAATGATTTGGGCTGATCCCAGCCCTGACCAGTGTGTGGCTAAAGGTAGATGGCAGAAAATAGACCATCTGAGAGCCATATAAAGCACTTTTTTAAAAAAAAATTGTTTTATTGCTTAAAGTATTACAAAGAGTGTTAAACAAGTCTCCGTTTTTCCCCCTTTGCCTTCCCCCCTCCTCACCTACCCCCCAGTGTCTTGTGTCCATTGATTATGCTTATATGCATGCATATAAGTCCTTCAGTTGATCTCTTAACTCCCCGCCCCCCTCAAAAGCACATTTAAACTTTTGATCTTCATTGGCCTCAGTATGGAAGTCTGCCCAGTTGGGAGGTACTAACTGGCCCACCATGAGATGGGCAGCCATGGAATCTTTTTCTCTGGTCTGTTTCTGTGGACGCCCAATGTGTTTGGTGCAGTTGGCAAGTGGTCCTGAAGGTCGTATTTCTGCAAAGTGGTCTCATACTGTTGTTGAGAAAAGATAAAAAGAAAAAAGAGTGGAGGTAGCCTCAGTCTCTACATAGTCCTGCTTTGGAGTATCTTTCCTGAGCAAAGAGGTGAGGGCACATCCACTCTCCAGGCCTCAAACCAGGAAAGGAGTCCCCATTTCCTTTATATCTTTGGGGAAAGCCCTCCTCGTGGTTATCATACCCCAGCCCAGCACACCAAAAAGAGGCCACTGGTGGCGGAAATTCATATACTTTACAAATATTATTAAATACCTACACTGCTAACACCTAAAAATAGAAGAGACATTGTCCCTACCTATATGGAGCTTAAAGACCAGAAGGAAATCAAGTAATTACAAAACAAATGACAAATTGTAACCACGATAGGTACTACAAGGGAGAGGATGTAGCTGCGTGAGACCCTCTAAAAGGGGATTTGATCCAGGCAGAGAAGAGTTTCCTTGAGGCATTGATGTTTCAGCTCAGGACTAAGGTTCCAATGGATATTAACTAACAGAACTGAGTGGTTGACAGCATGTTCTAGACAAAAGTAAATGTATATGCAAAGGCCCAGTGACAGAAGAGATAATGGCAAGTTTGAGGTTTGGATGGAGAGTGGGGAGATATAGGGTTCATCAGTAAAATCTGGAGAAGTCATAATGACAAAGGTGCTCATTGTGTGCCTGGCATCAAGATAAGTATTTTTAAAAATCTTACATAATTTTTAAGTGCCATTCTTACATGTGAACAAACTAAGGCACATAAAGCCAAAAAAAAAATGTTTGCCAGATAATACAGGCTCTTGTTAAGGGCCCTTGTCTGCATCCCTAAGAGCAATGGGAAACCATCAAAGGGTTTAGGCGGAAATGACACAACAAGATTGAATGATTCTGATAAAAATAAGCTAGAGATGCCCCCACATGCACAGCCCCTTCCAACCCCCTTTGTACCCAAAATAAAAATATACTCAAAATAAAAGTAAACCCGAAATAAAAATGTTTACATTTAAAACTTTCATGGATACTGAATCTGAAAATAAATGATTATTCCAAAATAGAGACCTAGATGGTATTAGCCGAAGTTGTTCTGAGGAAGTGGGGAAAGGAAGAATGGCCTAGTCACCCAGGTCTCTCTGCTCTCTGGGAAATGTATTCCACAGTTTAGAAGAGACTTGTGGCATGAGCTAGAGAGGGGGATTGATGGCATCCATCTCCAGGCCACTGTTTACTATCCCCACCCTCGACAAACTCACTGCATATTATTAGTCTAGCAGTTCCATGCTTATACCAAGGGGAGCAAAAACTTTCATGAGCCAAATCCAGGGCAGGGGAGTTTTTCTTTGACAGTTGCAATATTTTTTTTAATTGGGAAATTTTGTATAAAAAAAGTAGAGTTTTGACTTCTCTGGAAACTCTGGGTCGCTCTCCTCCCTTAGCCCCATGGGCTGACCCTGACCCACCCACCACTTGCAGATAAGACACACCAGCTCCCTACTTCTCCCCTGAGTGGCCCCACCTCTCCACTCTGGTCTCATTTTCTTACCTGCCTGGCCCTAGGCGTCTGTATTAGGGACGCCTGGGTTGTATTCCAAGATTTGCACGCGCTGTTGATAACTTAAGAGTTAGGAGGCTGGGCTGGAAGTTGGGACAAAGGGGAGAAGGGCTTTGAACTCAAGGGGCACTTTTGAACCACCTTTCTGGGGTCTTGTTCTAGACAGGAAAAGCCTGTGAGATAAAGTGTCAGCCATGGAATGAGTGCCTGGGGAGTAAAGAAAAAATGATTCTCAGCAACCACCTCAATGGTGGAGACAGTGAGACATATGGTTACTTTGGTAGTTGTGGTTACAATTTGTAGAGAATGAAGTGAAAGTTAGACCTAAAGCATTAGAGAGCCACCACAGTCTCTTAAGCAGATTGAATTTTAGGAGTATCAGACCAACAGCAACATGTTAGGGTTAAGAACCTGGAGGTGGGGACGCCCTCTGTAAGAAGGAGAGCGGTAATGACCAACCTGAATGATTATTCCTGGATTAGAAATGGTGTGTTCAAAATAAAGGGCTAGAAGCCAGTGTGAGCCCATTTAGTTTTCATTGGCACAGAGTAGTAGTTACAGGAAAAAGACTAGTCTTGAAAATTTAGCCCCACCAGGAGAAAAATGAAATGTAGTAAAAGTTACAGTTGGTTAAGAATGGAGGCATTTTTACTATGACATAGCACCATTGTGAAAACCTCCACGCTCCTGCCAAGGGGTAGATGCTACTCAACTTCTCCCAGAGTCAGGGCATTGAGCGCTCTTGGCACCGTCGGCTTAACACAGGGGCCGGGAGCAGGGCCTCCTCGGGCCTCCATAAAGCATAGATCTTGCCCAAATGTGGAAAACCTTTAGGGATGTGAAAACCATTAAGGATGAGTAGTCCTGATTTGAACCAAGCAGAATAAACAAACCCCTGCCCAAATTGGAATTCGCTGGACGTCTGTCAGAGTTATCCACGTGAAAGGCTGGAGGCCTCAAAGGTCTCTGAGTAGGTTCATGTCTTGTTTGAGCTGCTTCTCTCTCGATTGCATGTGTTTCGGTCTTCGTCCTTTTTTGGAGTGTCTTAACATTTCTGTTAAAAACACACCAACGGATTGCATTCTGAACCTGTAACATATGCAGTACTTTTTTCTTCTGCTAATGGGATATTAAAGCCTAAGTTAGATCTTCTGGAAGTGTGCTACATATTCAGGAACTGGTTGGAAAATCTCCAGAGAGCATTCACATTTTCCATACACAGGGTCTTGGTAAGTTCCCAACCTCCATTTCTATTTTCATTATCCTTTGTCACTCTTTCCGGCCTAATAGTTTAGTTATATGCATGTCTGTGCATAGCACAGCATAACTTTTTGCCTCTCTCCCTATAACAGTTAACTTTCATTTTTTATCCCATTTAAAAAGAAACTAGGGAGGTAGACTCATAGAGAATTGCGAATGTTCATTCATTCATTAAGTGTCTCCTGTGGGCTGGACATTGTTAGTCACTCTTTGGGGACAGTGGAAGGAGTGGATTAAAGAAGAGCAAATAATTCCCCGTTCTACTGTTCACATCTATTGAAAGGTGGAGATGGACACAGAGACAAGAAACCAAGACACAACACAGCTAAGAGCCTAGCCCTACATGGTCACAAATTCAGAGGTCACAGAAGCATGATTTGAACGAGTCTATAGCCAAACTTGAGCTCTCACTCTGTCTGTAGTCTACCAGTAGGAAATATAATACAGCACAATATGGAAAACATTACTGAGTGCCATTGTTTTCACGTTCTAGGTAGGCATGAAAACAATGTAAACGAGCACTGTTCTTAATCTCTTGGAGTTGCTGATTTAGTTGACAGAGAAACTGACATGTGAACATTTGGTTACATTGTACTGTGATACAAAATATGAGGCAAAGATTAGTGATGACAGACCTAAATTCCACATCTACCACGTACAAACTGTGAGCCAAGGCAGATTACTTAACTCTATCCCTAAATCTCATCATCTTGCCTGTAAAATGGGGACAATGCGGGTACTTGCCTCAGAGAATTATAATGGAATAAAAATAAATCTAATGAGTATAAAGTGATAGCACAATGTCCAAAAACAACAACAACAAAAACACAAATAAAACAAAGGTGGGTATGTAGCAAAGAAGACATTCCAGAAATAGCAAGAACAAAGAATCTTTCTATGTCTCATGGCTTCCATGTCACCCACCTTGCCTAAGGAAAACTAACTCCTCCTCTGAGGGCCAAGAGCCTCCATGCCAGGTAGCCTGCTCAGCACTCTCATTGCTGCCACACGCAGGAGGCAGCTTTTTCAGTTCTCCTGCATGTATGTTTCACTCTACATTGGGTCTAATGCTCAGCTCTGCAGGTATCTTTGAAGCCTGGTGTGGTCAGAGCTACATGCAGCTCAATCAGTGCAAGCAATAGAAACAACAATGATAACTGTCATTTATTGAATCAGGAACTACATGCAACAAACTCTTCTAAGTGCTTTTACCAACACCAACCTTCTTGCAATAGAAACAGAAAGACATCTCAGGCCCCACCTGAGACCTCATAAATTGGAATCTATTACTTTAACAAGATTCCCGAGGTTAAAAACAACAAAGCTGTGTTCCAAGTCCTAGCTATGCCATTCACTAATCTTGCAACCTAAATCTTTTCTCCTCTGCCTCTCATCTTCAGTCCCTTGGTCTCCTTCAGTTTTAAGGTTGACTTAAAAACATCCCAAGTCCTTTCCATTGATACAAAACTGTTTGGGAGTTATTTTTGTGCCCACGATTGGTGGGCAACAACTATAAGACTCACTCAGTGGCCAGAGGCCAATTCTGATTTTTGATTGTTCCTTCAGAGACAACAGAGGTAAAGAGATTACAAAGTAATTAGGTATGATCCACCAGCTGTTAAGGAATATAATCTCCTTGTATTATTTATATTTATATCTGTAACTAAATAAAAGGGAAGTCACCCTGAAAGAAATAACAAACCAGTGAGTAATTGGGCCTTCAACAGCATGAAGGAGCCACATGTGTTACGTGTATTAATGACCCATTTTCCCCCTTTGTCAGCTCTCATGTGCTTATAAACAAGTAAATAATAATGCACTCGCGGTGCATGTGACAGTGTGCCTAGAGTTCATGTGTAAATACACAGGACTTCCATCAATGGCCCAATCACTATGCTGGTTGTTTTGTGTACATCTCATGTAATTCCTAAGCAACCTGATGAGGTAAGATCATGATCCCCATTTCAAAGGTGAGAAGACTGAGACTTAAAGGCTATTAAGTTGGTGCCCCTATTTTAAAAGGCACTTAGGGGACTTTGTGGTGATCCCACCCCCCTTCCAACCTCAGAGGTTAGCCAAAGTATTTATTCCAGCCACATATACTTTACTTGTGAAGAGTTTAGGAAAATTGGTTTTCCCCATCTTCTCATATTTTTGATGAGAAGTTTTGTACTTGTTCTATCTGGGAGTTCACAGGAAGATGGCTTTGTTTGCTCTGACAGGTTCATTACAGGGCAAGGCAACTAGAGGATGTCTGAGCAGGGATTTGAACTTGGTTACATCCCACTTGAGATCTTGAACACTTGAGCGTTCTCCTGTATTGTGTCTGGAGCCCAGGGTTCCTCCTTCAGCACTCTGGTAAGAGGCACATGAGTGAAGATGCTGAGGCTCTCAGGCATGAAGCCTTGGTTTGTATGGGAGAGTTGGCAGCAGTCCAGCTGCAGGATCACAGACACCAGATGTTGGTCAGCCTGAGCTGTCCTGTCCAGCTGTGGGCGCCAGCATCTCCTTTGTCTCTGCTGCTCAGGCTCGCTTGAGTGAGACCAGCAGCTGTTCTTCCAGGTCTAGTAACTGTTTTATACCAGATCAGAGCGGAACTGATCTTAGGAAGGAACTGTGAGATCTCTTCCGGATGTGTAAAATCCATGTGTATTTTCTGTACACATTTTATTGGGCTGGTCTACATCTTTCTCGCACCTCCCATTGCCATCATGGACATCACCCTACAGGGCCAAATGGCCTTTTTAACCCCTGAAATGTTAGGCTCTCTCTCTCTCCCCCTTCCTCCCTCTCTCCCTCTCTCCTTCCCTCCCTCCCTCCTCTCCTTCCCTTCCTCCCTCCCTCTCTCTCTCCCCCTCTCCCTTTCTCCCTCCTACTCTCTCTAAAAAACAATGGAAAAAATATCCTCAGATGAGGATTATTAAACGAAGAAAAAGGAAGTGAAAAATTATATCCAATTTGGATATCTTGACTTTGAGCTGGATGTTGAAGTGGACACTCCCAATAGAAGCATTAGGATTGGTTCTAAGTGAGAGGTCCGAATGGGAATAACATTTTTGCAACTCATCTAACATTTAGCTGTGATGGTTACAGATTGAGATGAGCTTTCCTAGGAGGAGAGAGAGATAAGGACTAAGACCTGTAGAGTTCAGGCTGAGGGGCTGCAAGAAGGCCCAGAAACCACTGCCAGGGCTGGAGAGTTAAGAGCAAAGCCAGAGAGTGTAGTGTCCTGAGTGAAGATTCAAAGAAGACTCCATGGTGTTGAGCTTAAAATGTAGATTACGGGGCTCCCTCTACATGAACAACTCTATAGTGATTTTAATGTATTGAGAATGTCCTCAACAGAACAACATCAAACAATCTGTCAAATTAAAGCAACAAGGACGGAGAGAGGATTGGGGGGGTAATAGATCAACCGAAGGACTTTTATGCATGCATTTAAGCATAACCAAAGGACACAGACCACTGGGGGGTAGGGGAGGCTGGGGGAAGGGAAGGGGAAAAAAAGAGATATTTGTACTAATCTTTGTAATACTTTATGTAATTAAATAAAAATTTAAAAAAATAAAAAAATTGTGATCAAAATGGAAAATTAAAAAAATAAAGTGCCGTTTTCCAGCCAAAAAAAAGAATGTCCTCAAATCTCTCATTAGCCACTTTGGCATAGCTATGTATTTTTCCTGTTAAGGTGGGTTTGACTTTGTAAGTAAAGATCTTCTGCTTTAAGTCATCAAACTGTCAAAAAGCTATTAATTGCATAATTAAATATAGTTCCTGTACAGCCTTGTCCACTGCTACATTAGGTACAGCACAGAGTTGAATTCACATGGTAAGTATTTAATGAGTATTTGACTTGAAGTAGATTTAGTCAATAAGTGGGACATTGTGAGTCTTGTGACTTCCCAGATTTAGTTTAAAAGGGAAAGGAACAGTTTTGAGTTTGTGCATAAATTAAACTCATGTACTCAAGGTGTAAGGAATGGAGAAGAACATGGACTTTGGATTCAAATTATCCTGGCCTCACTACTTCCTACCTGTGAATATTTAGGCAAGTTACTTAACCTCTCTGAGTTTCCTCAGCTACAGAAGAGAATATTACTTAGAATAGAAGTAAATCATACTTAAACCACAGAGTTGCTGGTAGGAGAAAGGAAATACTTGAATAAAATGTGAGCAAGTCATGATATTAGTATCATTATTATTGCCTTTTATGGACAAAAATAATATTCCAGGTTCATATGTGTTTTTCTTATTAAATGTCTTTACCCGAAGTCTGGTACAGGTCATTTCTGCAATAGGATGTTCTAAATCAGAAATAACATGTACCAGTTTCCTTTTAAGTCATACAGCTATTTTAATTGATACTCGTATCGTCAAGGGTTGAAAATGTGATTATAATAACAAACAACAATGAAGAGTGCACGTCCAACATGAATTTTTAAATTTTTTTCTTTAAAACAAACATAATTTTTTAAAATATTGGAGTGTTTGTGATTTGATGTCATGGTTACAGCCACGTCCCAGTTTTCCATCTGTTCTTGTCCAATGTACAGGTCCAAGTTATGGCCAGAATTGTGAATATACAATAAGTGTCTGTTGATCTTGTACAAAGCTCTTCTCAGTTAGACTTACTTAAACATGTAATATATTAGCATGAAAGTGAATGTACAGTTAGATGTGAAAATCAAACTAATGCACCGTATTAATAGAATAATGTGTAACAATCACATGATAGTATCAAAAGCATTTGACAACATCAAATATTTTTTATGATAAAAATGTTAGATAGGAATAGAAGGAATGTCCCCAACCTAATAGATTGCATCTATGAAAAACCCATGGCTAACATATGCATAATGAGGGAAGACTAAAAGCTTTCCATCTAAAATCAGAAACCAGGCAAAGATACCTATTCTCACTACTTCTCTTTAACATTTACTAAAGATTCTAGCCAGGGCAATTAAACAAGAGAAAGAAATCTTTTCCAGATCAAAAGAGAAGTAAAACTATCTCTGTTGTCATATAACATGATCTCATATATAGGATATCCTAAGAACTACTATTAGAATTGTAAAATGAGTTCAACAATGTTGTAAAATACAAGGTCAGTTGTATTTCTGTCCACTAGCTATGAATAACCCAAAAATGAAGCTAAGATAACTATTCCATTAACTATAGAATCAAAAAGAACAAAATACTTAACAGTAAATTTACAAAAGTGCAAGACTTGTATACTAAAAATTAAAAACGTTGTTGAAAGAAATTTTAAAAGACGTAAATAAATGCAAAGACAGTCTGTGTTTAGGGGTTAAAAGACTTAATATTGTTAAGATGACATCTACTGACTCAATAAAATCACTCTCAAAATTCCAGCTGCCTATTTTTTTTTTTTTGCAGGAATTAACAAGCCTATCATAAAATTCACATGGGCTGCCAAGGGACCTAGAACAGTTAAAATAACAATTTTTAAAGCAGAATTAAGTTGGTGGACTCACACTACCAGTTTCTAAATTTGCTACAAAGCTACAATAATCAAAACAGTGTGGTACTACCCAGCCACTGTAACTCAGTGATTAAGCATTGACCTATGAACCAGGAGGTCATGGTTTGATTCCTAGTTGGGGTACATGTCTGGGTTGCAGGCTCGATCCCCAGTGGGGAGGAGGGGGGAGTGTGTGCAAGAGCTAGCCAATCAATGATTCTCTTTCATCATTGATGTTTCTATCTCTCTCTCCCTGAAATCAATAAAAACATTTTTAAAAAAACGAACAGTGTGGTACTGGCATAAAGACAGACATATGGATCAATGGAATAGGGTAGAGAGCCCAGAAATAATCCCTCATATATATGATCAAATAATTTTTGACAAAGGTGGCAAGACCATTAAATGAGGAAACAAATACTGCTAGGAAAATTGGATATCCACATGCAAAACATAAATTTGGACCTCTACTTTGCACCATATACAAAAACTAACATGAAATGGGTCAAAGACCTAAGTGTAAGACCCATAACTATGAAACGTGGGAAAAGTTTCATGGCATTGGATTTGACAGTGATTTTTTTGGATATGACACCAAAGGCACAGGCAACAAGAGAAAAAATAGACAAATTGGGCTTCATCAAAATTTAAAACTTTTGTGCATCAAAGAACACTATCAACAAAGTAAAAGGCAACCCATAGAAAGAAAAAAATATTTGAGATTAATACCTAGGATGTATATAAAACTTAACAAAAACAAACAACCCAGTTCAAAAATGGACAAAGATCTTGAATAGATATTTTTCAAGAGAAGGTATACAAATGACCAATTTGAAATGAAAAGATGGTCAATGTCATTCATCACTAGGGATATGCAAATCAAAACCATAAGATGTCACTTCATATCCACTAGCATAGCTATAATTATTTCTATTGATAAGGATTCTGTCATTCTTTTTTTTTCTGCTCTGAGGCTAAGTTCAGTAACTATTTTTACCTGACTATGGCTTAATTCTCAGTTCAGGCATTTTTTTAAAGCACTGAGTTAGAAATAATATGCTTCATTAATTTGGTGAACTCATCTTTTTCATGTAGTATTGAGACCAGGCCAGACACATTTGTTGCAAAATTGATTTATTATTCTGAAAACCAATAACAGATCATGAGAAAGAATCACCAATAAATTAACCTTTCTCTACACCCATTACTTCCCTGTTGGAAAGCAACTTTCAGCTCTACCTGAGACTTATTATCTTTAAGCCGAATCTGAAACTTTTATAAAATGAAATCTACATCTTTTCTCTCTTGTTTTAGTTTATATAATTGGAATTGCACCACTCAGACTATTAAATGTGCAGTTGATGAAACTAAAGCTTAACTTAACAAAATAAAGGACTGTCTACAAAATTAAAGTTTTCCTATTTTCTTCCCTAATTGTAATTTGAAGTAACTTTTCAAGAACAATATGGCCATATTTATTAGAAAAAATCTGAACAGCTCCAATGCTGAACTAGTTTGTATCCATCAGAAGATTGGGATTTTGTTTTCTGGATGAGTTTTTCAAATATCATTTTGATATATTTTTAAAAATATTGTCACATGTACATTAAAAAATTAAATAAAACAGAATTGTGCAATATATAAACACTCCTGTTAGTTTGGTGTGTACTGGGCAGATATACCAACATTACCTACTTTTATAAAATTCATTTTTCTCCAGTGAGATCATATTCCATTGTTTCCAACTTGCTTTTTTTTCACCTGAATATATCATGAAAAATTTTCAGTGTCAATACATATAAATTTTCCTCATTTATCTATATTTTTGTGAGTATTTCTGTCTGATAAAATCCTAAAAGTTGCATTGCTTGGACAAAGGGCGTGCTGTTTAAATTTTTGTTTTGCCTTCCACGAAACCTTGTGCTTATTTCACCATCACTCACAGAGAATGAGAAAGATAATGTTTCAGAAGCACAACTATGTGTCAGGTTTTACGAAAGGTTTTTCTTGTATAAATAAATAATAACTACATAGATACACAGATTTAAAAGATACTACCCTTAAAATATAATGAGAGTACTATGCCTTATTTTTCATTAAGGTCAGGTTCCAGTAAAGTATAATTCTCGCTTCCTACCCAGAGAGAGACAAACAGATAGACTTGATAGGAAATAGGGAATGCAGAAGATCCCTCAAAACACTAAGGGCAATAGAGGGAGGACTACTAGAGTCAGAGCTGAATTTTAGTTTCAGCCCCATTTCAGTCATAGGCAGATTGCTTAATATTTCTGACCTCTGTTTTGTGATTTGTAGAATGGGGATAATCACACTTACTTTACAGGGTTCTTTATAGAAATTAGTTACTTGATGCAAGGGCTAACAAATGGCAAGGAACAATAGCTAGGTGAATAGCTATTGCTGAGATCCTAGAAAAGGATCAGGGTGACCAAGCCAAGAGCATCCTGGATGAATGGTAAAATTCTGAAAACTTTTGCAGAAAAGTTGAGGAAATTGCTAACATTCTAGTTAATACATATGCTATACAATACAGCACCTTCCCTACCCACATCCATCGTCTCCTCCCACACACACTCACATTATGTTATTGTTTATCTGTGTCCTCTCCTAGAATGATCTATATGAACAAGGATCTTTTCTTGCTTGCTAAATTCCAACATCAGTGGAGCCTAAAACAAAACCTGACACATAGTAGGCGCTCAATAAATGAATGAATGAATTTCTACTTAGCCTTTCTTAAGCCCATGCAGATGTATTGGCCGCTAATAAGGGTGGCCCATGGACACAAAGCACACCCAAGATATGACTCAGACCGGGCTTGTGGTAATGCACAATATTGGCCAGGAGCCAGAATCTGGTTCTCAACTTTTACCAGTGCCATGACTGACCACTCACAAGCTGGATTCTTGGCCAAGTCACATAGCTTTAACTTAAGCTTTATAAAAATTAAGATTAGCAATGCCTATCTGTTATGATTTTCTAACATTATGCAAATGATGTGAGATTATTTTATAAACTCTAAATTCTCACAGAAGGTACAGCAAGATAAACCAAATGTGTTTAGTCTTGATAGGGACCAAGACAACAACAAAAGAAATGGGAAGTAGCAGGTTTTCAAGGTTCTAGCCCAAGCATGTCAAACTCAAAGGCCAACGTAGGCCAAATAAACAAGATTTAAGTTTATGTGGGCCACAAAAACACACAAGCTTCAATTTTCATAGAAACATTGGAATACCTCTGAGTTCAGTAAGAACCTTGTCCCTCATCCACCATCTTCAGTTGTGGGTCTGGTTTGCTAAAGGGGTGTTCATATGCTTTTCTTATTTCACCAGTTTCTAAGTGTTTGTTTTTTTTTTTGCTCTCTGTAGTAATAATAATAATAATAATAATAATAATAATAATAAACAGCTTTGTTGAGACACAAAAAAAGGGGAAAGAAACATAGGTTCCTTTCAAAAGTACAATATAAAATAGACCAAGAGCAATGATAAAATTAATGTTTTCTTACATGCTGTTATATTGTCTGGGCCACAAAAATATTCTTTGTGGGCTTCATGAGGCCCGGGGCCACGAGTTTGACACACTTGTTCTAGCCCAAGCCAGAGCCTCTTCTGTGGGCTTGGACCTGAACCAGCATCTCTGAACAAGTGCTAACCATTACCCTCATCTGCCTTTGTTTCTTCATGAGCCACACCTACTCTGTGCCTTCTGGAAAATAAAGCTTTCTTCCTTGCTTTCTACAGTGATGCTCCATCTCTCTAAAATATGCTTCAGCCATTGCGAATGACTTGTAATTTCCTAAATAAGCCTCTCTCACTCTTAGGCCTTTCCATAGGGTCCCAGTAACACAGCAGCCTAAGCTTCCTTGGGAACCAGCTAAACTCATGAACACTTTAGGCCTCATTTCCCCATTTGGAATCGCTAAGTGTGATGACCAAAGTTTTGAAGAGACTTTAATTCCCTTGTGAATGATATGGAAACTGACCACAAGATTGAGGAGAGCTATCCTCCTATATAATAAAAGCCTAATATGCAAATCGACCAACCAGTGGAACTGGTTGCAATGATGCGCACTGACCACTAGGGGGCAGACGCTCAATGCAGGAGCTGCCCACAGGCCCCAGGCCAGCCAAGGTAGGTGCCAGTGGGGGAGAGGAGTAATTGCCCCACAGATGAGCCCTAATTGGCGGGGCCTAGGGACTCTACCCATGCATGAATTTCATGCATCAGGCCTCTAGTGATAGCATATTCCCCTTGTGGGAACTGTTAAAGGCTCTGAGAAGTCCTGCGGTTAAAATAAAAAAGAGAGCTTGTTTAACTTTGTTTAGCTTGGTATGTCTCTAAATTATTAACCAAGGAACCATGTTTTACATAAATTCAATGTAGCACCCTTTGGCAAATACTGATTTAAAACATGAGAACATTCTTAGGAACTTTAAAGAAGGAAAAGAGGGCACTTCTAGGTTCCTGTGTGCTCCACTCTAGCGTGGTATAATGTAGTGTTTGAATGGATGGCTGAGCAAGGAGGGAAACTGTCCACCCTCTAGGGTCAAATTCTTGCCTTTGGAGTTTGAAGAATTCATTTTACACATTACTTCAAATAAAAAAGCACAAGCAGTTGATTTATACTAACTAAAATCATTTGAATTGCATCTAAAAACCAGAATGTCAACATGGCACTTTGTTGCTGCACAGGCAATATGCTAGATGACCAAGAACATGAGCTCTGGAGTCATATAGATCCTGATTCAAACCCCAGCTCCCTTGCTTACTACTTATGGAACCTTATGTGAGCCTCACATGAGTGATACTGCCTACCTCCTGAATTATTCCATATAAAGCACTATGTTCAGGAAGCTATTATTTGAGCAAGGAATTAAAACTTAAAGATACTGTGTCTCATCATAGATGTTTCTAGGCTATGACAGTGTCTAGAGATATAGCCCTATTCTGCTGTAGAATAAGTATTAACTAAAGAGTATGGGGCTGAGAGTAAACATTGCCTATAAATGAGATAGATAAAAAATTTTCACAGTGAAAGAACTAAAGTTTTCAGTGGGCTTTATGAACTTTGCTCCACAAATAAAGAGGAAGGATCCAGGGTCATAGAGCTACTGGGCCCTTAACTCATTGTAGAGTTGCCCATATTACAGAGAGGAAGGGTGATGTGACTTACAGCTGAGAGTTGGGGTAACATGGCATGTGAAGGGGAAGGAGGAAATTATAAGGAGAGGTCAGCAAGAACGAGATAAGGTGGGAAATCTATTTTTCCAGTTTTATTGAGATACTAGGGGCCTGGTGCACAAAAATTTGTGCACTCGGGGTAGAGGGAGTCCCTCAGCCCGGCCTGTGCCCTCTCACAGTCTGGGATCCCTCAGTGGATGTCCTATGATGGCCCCAGTCTGCCAGGCGCCTTGTGTGTGTATGTGTGTGTGTGTGTCACCACTGGAGACCTGCCCCCAGCCGCATCTGAGGCTCGGAGCAGTCCTCCTGTGTGTGTCTACCTGCTGGGGGCCTGTCCCCAGGCACACCATCAAGGCTTGGAGCAGGCACCCCCTCTATGTTGATCT
>PVJC01019332.1:0-30391 GCA_004026665.1 Murina feae
CACCCAGGACCCGGGCTTCCCACTCAGCCCCGGCTTTGTTTGGAAGGATGTCTGGTCTAATTAGCATTTTATGCTTTGATTATTATAGATATGAGTGAGATCATGTGCTATTTATTTTTCTCCAACTGGCTTCTTTTGCTTAGCATAACACTCTCCAGTTCCATCTATGTTGTTGCAAGTGGTAAGAATTCCCTCTTTTTCTTACAGCAGTGTAGCATTCCATTGTGTACATGTACCAGTTTTTTAATCCACTCATGTACTGATGGGCACTTAGGCTGTTTCCAAATCTTAGCTATTTGTGCTGCTATGAGCATTGGGGTGCATATATCCTTTCTGATTGGTGTTTCTAGTTTCTTGAGATATATTCCTAGAAGTGGGATCACTGAGTCAAATGGGAGTTCCATTTTTAGCTTTTTGAGGAATCTCCATACTGTCTTCCATATTGGCTGCACCAGTCTGCATTCCCACCAGCAGTGCAGAAGGGTTCCTTTTTCTCCACATCCTCACCAGCACTTGTGGTTTATTGATTTGTTGATGATAGCCATTCTGACAGGTGTGAGGTGGTACCTCATTGTTGAAGTATGTATTTACATACATACACATGCACACACCCATATGCATATTCTTAGCTGTTCCTCTATTCTCATTTTATATATATTAAACACCACGAGTTCACACCAACCCTCCATCTCCAATGCAACACCACTAGAATAATTCTAACCCTACACTTTATATATTTGTAACTCACTTTTCTGACTGAGAAAACCAGATCCTATTATTCTCAATACAAATCTGTGCACTGGTGAAGTCTCTTTTTAATATTGTCTCTTAATCTTATCACCCTAACTTGTAATGGCATTTATACTTTTAATTTTTCTGACAACTTCTACTGTTCCAGTTTGGTGCTACTTATTTTAATCAACAATATCAGAGATTATGCATGAATCTCTAATCAGTACTTTCACAGAATTCAGAGGTGTTATACTTTTCTAATGACTTTTATAAAGGCAGCAATAGTTTTTTCTGTTCTTACTTTTGCCTCATGTTTTATTTTTTAAATGCCTAAAAGCCACATTTTTTTAATGAAGACAGTTCATTGGAAGAGTTAATTCCCACACTTGGCATACCTGATTGAAATGCCAGCATCACTGTATAAACTGGAAATAGCGAGCAATAGTTGATAAAGCTCTGAAGCATGGGGGTGTTCACTTTGTATTTTTGTGCCAAATACTGGCTGGTGATGGCTGTTCCACATATACACTAGGGCATGAATCGTAATGTAAATATCTGATACGCAGGATGTATTTAGGCGACCCACAGGTTGAGAACCGCTGGTCTAGATACTTGAATAAAAATAATGTGCTGTAGAGCTACCACAGTAGGAATGCGTGCGTAATGAGCAAAAGACAAATACCATGTAATTTCACTTATATGTGGAATCTAAAGAACAAAATAAACAAAATAGAAACAGACTCATAGATACAAAGAACAGGCTGATAGCTATCAGAGAGGAGGGGAGTTGGGGGGCTGGGTGAAAAAAGTGAAGGGAGCCTTAACTGGTTTGGCTCAGTGGATAGAGCATTGGCCTGCGAACTGAAAGGTCCCAGGTTCAATTCTGGTCAAGAGCATGTACCTTGGTTGCTGGCACCTCCCCAGTAGGGGGTGTGCAGGAGGCAGCTGATCGATGTTTCTCTCTCATCAATGTTTCTGACTCTCTGACTCTCTCCCTTCCTTTCTGTAAAAAATCAATAAAATATATTTTAAAAAAAGAGAAAAAGGTGAAGGGATTAAGCAAAAAGCAAAAAATAAAAAACCCACCTCATAGACATGGACAACACAGTTTGGCGATTTTTCAGAGGGAAATCTTCTTACTCATTATTGGTCTGTTCAGGTTTTCATTTTTTCATGATTCAATTTGGTAGATTATATGTTGCTAGGAATTTATCCATTTCTTCTAGATTGTCTAAATTGTTGGCATATAATTGGTCATAGTAGTCTTATGATCTAAAAAAGTCCATATGAGGTATGACTTGCTAATTCATTGCTCTCAGTATATAAATTCTCAAGTGATCAAGTTTCTTCACCTTAAAAAATATTCAGTTCTTAGTTCTCTTATTCATTTGTTCATCCATCCATCCATCCATCCATCCATCCATCCATCCATTATTCATTCATCTATTCAACAACTAATTATTGAGCAACTACCATTGCTTGGCTTTGTAGATTTAATTGTGATCAAGAAGGTATTATCCCTGAACTCCTGGATCTTATAGACTACAGGTGAATACAGACATTGAATATATAACCATTACTTTAGTATGCTAGTAATGAGAAAGCACTGATACTAGTAATGAGAAATCATAGGAAACATAAGTAAATGAACGGATACATTTTATATAATTTTTTTGGCAAACATGAATATATAACTAACTTAAATAAAAATTTTATAGAACACTTCTTACTATGTGATGCAATTTGATAGTTTAAATTTTATTTTATTAAAAAATTTTTTTCCAAATGCTGGTTGCAACTAACTAAATTTGTTAAAAGGATAGATTTTTTTTATATCTTTATTGTTGAGAGTATTACAGATGTCTCCTTCTTCTCCTCCCCCCCCCCCCCCCCAACCAGTTGATCTCCTCCACCTGGATCCTGCCCTGCCCCAGGCCTTTACCACACTATTGTCTTTGTAATGCTATTAAGGATGATTTTTCTATACTTTAGTTGTAATTTCAGTTTGGTCCTGGAAGGAGGTAAGTATTGCTTCCACTTAATCCTCTGCCATCTTGGATCTTATAATCCTTTCAATGTATTGTTGAATTTGGTTTTCTAGTATTTTGTTGAGAATTTTTGCATCTATATTCATCAGTGATACTGGCTTGTAATTTTATTTTTTTGTAATGGTTTTGTCTGATTTTCTACTTAATTTTATAAGACTCTTTTCATATCCACTTTCATTGCATTCTATCTATAGATTACATGAAAAACTATTAGTCACTGATGAGAAACCACAGGGCAGTAACAATGTTTGTCCTGGTGGAATTTACACAATACCTTGCTGGAAACTGATTGTTTTCACCAACCTTGGTTGCTCTGAAAGGACAGAGCTATGC
Organism: Murina feae; assembly: GCA_004026665.1. Lineage (NCBI taxonomy): Eukaryota > Metazoa > Chordata > Mammalia > Chiroptera > Vespertilionidae > Murina > Murina feae. The sequence continues at coordinate 3,114 of PVJC01019332.1, forward strand.
ACCCATTAAGTTGAAACATTGTTAGTTAAAGCAAACCCCTACTTGTTACTTACATGTAAATTCTTGCTGCCTGTTTATTGTCTGAATTTCCTGCCTAAGGATATGGTTGTTTTCTCGTAGACTCAATAAAAGGCTGGTGAGAACCAGGCACCAGGGGGCAATCCTACCCTGGTAGAGGAAAGATGCTATGCCTGGTTCTCCATTATTCCAAATTGATTCTCTTCTAGTCTCTCTCTTCATTTTGTGTGCTGCCTCCTTCAGAACTCGAACCCTGAACAGGAACCCTGAACAGGAACCCTGAACCACGCTGGACGTGTAAGGGGCTCCAATATTTGACGCCTAACTCGGGCTTCTGAAAGGAGCAGGTATTTTTCGTCTAGAACGAAGGGGAAATACACGCAAAAGAGGTGTGGAAAATTCACTAAAAGAAGGTGAGGGGATTTCACTGCACACAAAGCCTACAGCCAGCTGCAGAATCCGGATCTGTAAGTGGGATGGGAACATCTTTGTCAACCAGGCTAATTGGGGAAGGATTTGAATTTTGGTTTGTATGCTTAAGGAAGTATGAGTTTCAAAAAGTATTCTTTTATAGTTTTTGTTTGATTAACCCTTGAAGAAAGGTACATTAGATCCTAAAGTGTTGTTAAAAAATTGGTTAACATTTAAAAATTTCCATGAGGAACACAATATTACGTTTGCTGCAACTTTTTATAGAGGATGATGAGGAGTTTCCTCACATGTTTCCCTCTGCTCCTCCCAGAAAAGAGCATAAAGAAAAATTGGAGGAATGGCCTTTATGGCCCCCTCCCCCACCTACATGTCCTAATCCTGAAACATTTAATTCATGGCCAATAAGGCCACCAATAGAATCATCTATACAGAGAGCCATCAGAAAAGGAATGAAGGACATGTCGGTGGAAGAAAGGCTTGCCTTTCCTGTTATAGAAGTAGCTGTATATATATCCAACAACAATTCAAATATTCCCTCTATTCAGTAAAGGAAAAAGGCCCTGTTAGACCCATCCTTTTCACATGATTGTGGTCACCCTTAGAAGCTGCATAGTTTTCTGTCAAACTTTCAGAATGTTGCTATTATTGCATCTTTTTCTCTCTAAGACTATTCCCATAGGTGTTTGGTTAGGATTTTTTTTTTTGACAAAGTAAATAGTATTTTAAATTCATTAGAGACTTTTGAATCAGGGCCTCAAGGACTTTTTAATTATTTTCTGCACACCTGTTACAGATGGAGGACATAACCAGGGTTGTAAGTGCAAAAACCTGTTTGTACAGAGAAAATCAGAACACCCACTTTTGCAGAGCTAGAGAGACTATTATCTTCCTTCCAGCGACCCTGAGTCCACAGAGATATTTAAAAATTTTAAATTACAATAGCACTTCTTATAAATTCAGAAACCACATGTGTATATGTGGTGAGTATAAGTTCCTAGGGTTAGGGGCCTAGGATAACACTTAGAGGCTCCTACTGGTATGTTTTGTTCAGCTATGAGGCTTTCTAAGGGCATTTGAGGCTTAGCTTCCTGATAAAACAATGAAGGATGTCAAAGGTAGCTATTGGGATGTTTTTAAGCCAGGCATGTTTTCACAGGTAATTTATTAAGAAAGTACTGGTATTTGTGCTAAATAACAAGCAAATTACTATTTGCAGTATTTGTTTGTTTTTGACATTTTATTAAGGTGGTCATTTTGAGATTATTTATAGAGCAGCACAAACCTTCACCAAATAAAAAACTTTATGCATTTTATGCGTCATTAAATTGATACATTCCTATGTATAGTGATTTGATTGACACAGAAAAACCCTTCCTGACCTCTTTTTTTTAAAAAAAATATTTTATTGATTTTTTTACAGAGAGGAAGAGAGGGGAATAGAGAGAAACATTGAGAAGAGAGAAACATCGATCAGGTGCCTCCTGCACACTCCCAGCTAGGGATGTGCCCGAAACTAAGGCACATGCCCCCCGACTGGAATCGAACCTGGCACCCTTGAGTCTGCAGGCTGACGCTTCATCCACTGAGCCAAACCGGCCAGGGCAAGATGATCCCTTTTTAAAAGAATTTACAAATGTGAAAGAATTTGAAAACGTAGAACAGTATATTCCAACAGTGATATAGTGTGAGCCACACTTGTAATATACTAGGAAGTAGTATCATATAAAAGGTAAAAAACATATGTGATCTTAATTTTAATAATGAATTTTAGTTAACTTCATATATCTAAAATATTGGCATTTAAAAATATATCCAGAATAAATTTTAAATGGTGTATTTTATGTAATTGTTTGCTAGGTCTTTAAATCTGATGTGTGTTTCACAATTATAGCATCTCTCAATTTGAACTAGCCACATCTCAAGTTGCCAATAACCATATATGACTAGTAGCTACTCTTTTGGACAGTTGAGGCCTAAAACATTGAATAAATAGTTGAATAGACTAATGTAATTAGGTTATTTCAAGAATAACTATTTCACCCCCACCCCCTTTGGCTCCCACCACCCCACTCCCCATTCCCGTCCCCTCCCCAGGCTACAACAACTATTACATGTTGTCATTACTAAGACCCTGAGTTACCAGGCACCATGTGATATCACATTGAAAGATAAACTGAGTAGTTAGAAAGGGTATTAATAATGGCCAATTATCTGCTTGGCAGATATGATATTTTCTTTCCTTTTTAAAATATGTTTTTATTGATTTTTAGAGAGAGAAGAAAGGAGAGGGAGAGAGAGAAACAGCAATCAGTTGTCTCCACATTACCTACTGGGGATTGAGCCCACAGCCCAGACATGCGGCCTGACTGGGAGCTGCAGTGGCAGCCTCTTGGTGCATAGGATGACACTCTGCTTCCTGAGCAACACTGGCTTGGCATGATATCTGATTTTTGAATATGTAGATTAACAATTTCCTAAAGTTAAAACTACATAAAGTGGGTGCTGATGGGAAGTGTCACTCCCCAAAAGTATATTCCTTCCTGTTTTTTTAGTATAGAGGAATATCATGTCTGTATGCTTATGAAATCAATCTAGAAAAGTGGAAGAAATTGATGATGCAAGGAGAGAGAGAGAAAGAGAGAGAGACTTCTTGTAGAATTAAGTGCCTCTTTGAGATGATGAGAGTGACTTCAGAAAATAAAAAATTATACCAATATGCATATAATGTTAATTATGTGCTAAGTACTATTATAAGCATGTTACATGATTTATTCCATAAGAACTTCCCAGTAATGCTATTATGTAATTCTTGTTAAATCCACTGTACAGATTAGAACAGAGTACAGAGAAGTTAAATACTTGCTCAAGTTCACTCAGAGAAACTGTTCCATGCTCCTATGCACTTACCCCTGAAACATGTATCACACTTCTGTTGTCATGAATAAGGGAACACAAAGTTTGTCTTGATATCCTTCAGCTATTTATATTTTTTACCCATGTGTTTTTAAATTATCTATAATAATAAAAGCATAATACGCTAATTAGACTGGACAGCCAAACGACCTTCCGGATGTCATTCTGGATGAAGTGGTGGCAGCGGGGGCTGAGGCAGAGGTAGTTAGGGGCAATCAGGCAGGCAGGCAAGTGGTTAGGGGTGATCAGGCAAGCAAGTGATTGGTTAGGGGTAATCAGGCAGGCAGGCAGGCAGGCAGAGGGCTTAGGGATGATCAGGTGGGCAGGTGAATGGTTAGGGGTGATGAAGCTGGCAGGCAGAGTGCTTAGGGGCAATCAGGCAGGCAGGTAGGCAAGTGATTAGGAGCCAGTGGTCCCAGATTGTGAGAGGCCAGTCGGACATACCCCAAGGGGTCCTGGATTGTGAGAAGGTTCAGGCTGGGCTGAGGGACCCACCCACCCCATGCACGAATTTTGTGCACCGGGCTTCTAGTCTCTCTATATAAAAGCCTAATGTGCAAAGTGTCCCCTCAGGAGTTCGACTGACCGGGAGTTCGGTTGCTCACTATGATGTGTGCTGACCACCAGTGGGCGGCATGGGGAAAGAAGGCCCTGGCCGGCAGCTGGCAGCTGCTAGGGACCCTACCCTTGCACAAATTTCATGCACTGGGCCTCTAGTATTAAAATAATCATGCATCAAAGCCCTCTCTGCGGAGAACAGAGATGGAAAATAAGGGAATAAGAGAGGAACTTAGAGAAAGTCAGGAGAAAGTGTCATCAAATGACTATTTTCTTGACCTTTAAATAATGCCCAGTTCCCTGGAGGAGGGATCTGGAAAGTCTAAGTAGGGGATCCTCTATATATTTGCATTTTACCAGATACTACAACTTGAAGCAAAGGAATTTCAGGATTTTGTTTTTTTGAGTACAAATGTTTTAAAATAAAGCAACTCTATGATCCATCAAAGTATAGTGCAAAAGTGGTCAACTTTTTAAAATTTTGGAAAAATTAAGTTTATTGGGGTGACATTGGTTAATAAAATTGTATTAGTTTTACATCTAAAATTCTGATACACCATCTATGTCATAGAATTTAACATCCAAGTTCAAATCTCCTTCAATCAACATAAATTTTACCCCCTGAACCCTTTACTACTCCCCCACCCTCTTTGCTTCTGGTAACCACCATATTGTTGTCTATGAGTTTTAGTTTGTTTCATTTGTTCATTTGTTGTTTTCAGTTTTCTAACCTACATTTGAATGAAATCATACAGTTCTTGACTTTTTCTGTCTGATTTGTTTTGCTTAGCATAATATTCTCAAGGTCTATCCATCCAAATGGCAGTATTTCACCTTTTCTTATGGCTGAGTAGTATCCCATTGTATATATGTACCACACTTCTTTATCCAATCCTCTATGGAAGGACACCTCAGTTGTTTCCACGTCTTGGCCACCATGAATAATGCTGCAGTGCTTGTAGGGGTGCATATATCTTTGCAAATAAATGTTTTCAAATTTCTTGGGTAGATATGCAGAAGAGGGGGTTACTCTTTTTTTCCCTTTAATCCTCAAGTGAGGATATGTTTTTATTTATTTATTTTTTAGAGAGAGAGGAAGGGCAAGGGAGAGAGAGAGAGAAAAAACATTGATGTGAGACAGCAACAGCAATCAGCTGCCTTCCCCAACCGGCACTGAAACTGTAACCTGGGTATGTGTCCTGACCGCAATTGAACCACAACCTTTTGGTGTACAGGATGACACGCCAACCAACTGAGCCACACTGGTCATAGCAAGAGGGTTTAACTCTTGACCTATATAGGGGAAATCTCAACCAAAGTGAACTTGAGAGAAAGTTGAATTGGAAATAGTGATGTGAATTCAGAGATCCTGAAATATTTAAACCAATTTTAGTAGCAGCTATTTTCAAGAGAAACTTCACTTAAGCTCAGATTTCCTGTGGTATATTTCGGTGATGTTGAGGAAATGACCTCATCAAGTTACAGAAGGAAATGAATGTGATTGGGTTTGCTTTGTATTGATAAACTGTCTAATTCTGTCATATTTTGATATCGCTCCTCAGATCCAACTTCTTTGACTTTTAGTGAAGACTGGCAATAGTACAAAGTCAGTGATGAGAAATCATTCAGCAATGACAACATTCATCATACTGGGTTTGACAAATGACCCACAACTAGAGATTTTAGTTTTCATCTTTCTGTTTATCACATATATGTTGAGTGTAATTGGGAACCTGACCATAATTTCTCTCATCATGGTGGATTCTCATTTAAAAACAGCTATGTATTTTTTTTCTTCAAAATTTCTCTTTCTTAGAAATCTCATTCACAACTGCCTGTGTCCCCACATACTCGTACACCATATCTAGTGGGGACAAAACCATCACCGTTAAAGCCTGCTTCAGCCAAATATTTTTCATTGTTCTCTTTGGAGCAACAGAGTTTTTTCTCTTGGCTTTGATGTCCTATGACTGCTACGTGGCCATCTGCAAACCCCTGCATTATGCGACCATCATGAACAGCAGAGCCTGCAGAAATCTCATTCTGTGTTGTTGGGCGTCTGGCTTATTGATTATCCTCCCGCCCCTTGGACTGAGCCTCCATCTGGAATTCTGTGATTTTGTTATTGATAATTTTTACTGTGATGCTTCTCCAATACTGAAGAATTCATGTTCAGATACCTGGTTCATAGAGCAGCTTGTGATACTCTGTTTTGTTGACCTTCCTAATGACCCTTATGTGTGTAGCTCTGTCCTACATATACATCATTAGGATGATTCTAGATTGCCCTTTGCCCAGCAAAAGAAAAAAGCCTTTTCTACCTGTTCTTCTCACATGATTGTGGTTTCCATCACATATGGTAACTGCATTTTTATGTATATCAAACCTTCAGCTAAGGATGAAGTGGCCATTAATAAGGCAGTTTCTCTGCTTACTACATCTGTTGCTCCTTTTTAAAAAAATATATATTTTATTGATTTTTCACAGAGAGAAAGGGAGAGGAATAGAGAGTTAGAAACATTGATGAGAGAGAAACACTGATCAGCTGCCTCCTGCACACCCCCTACTGGGGATGTGCACGCAACCAAGGTACATGCCCTTGACCGGAATCAAACCTGGGACCTTTGAGTCCGCAGGCCAACACTCCATCCACTGAGCCAAACCAGTCAGGCCACATCTGTTGCTCCTTTGTTGAACCCTTTCATTTATACTCTGAGAAATAAACAAGTAAAGCAGTCTTTCCATGACACTCTCAAAAGACTTGCCTCTCTTTTAAAGAAATAGTAAATTCTCAGGGTGGGAATTTAATTTAAAACAAAAATAAGTTATCAACATATGGATGGAAATTGAGCCATGGGAGCTGTGCAGTCTCATAAGGTTAAGGAGCAATAAAGAGAGTTAAGAAGAAAATATAGGAAAAAAATTGTAGGCACCAGCAGCAGGCAAATGGATATTTCTTTACTCTCGGAAACTTCTGTGTCTTCCTAATTTACATTTCAATCAACCCTCTTTAGTCTTCTTATGTATGCATTAGTTATTAGTCTTATGGGTTGAATCTAATCTGTTCATGTTATTACTTTCCCCTCCTTTCAACACAGCCTCTTTTAAAGTGCTTTCTCTTTTCAGGAATGTAAGACATTGCTTTTCAGGGAATATAAAGCTGCCTTTATCTTCAAGTCTGCCTTATTTATGCTGCCTCACAATAAATATATGGATTAGCACAAATTATAATATAATAATATTTCTTGCCTCTTTAAATCTAAACTCATTAAAACACATGCAAAACTTGTTAACATAAAATTATAACCAAATAGCCCTGCCCGGTTTGGCTCAGTGGATGGAGCATCAGCCTGTGGACTCTAGGGTCCCAGGTTTGATTCTTGTCAAGGGCATGTACCTGGGTCGGGGGCACATCCCTAGTGGGGAGTGTGCAGGAGGCAGCTGATCAATGTTTCTCTCTCATCGATGTTTCTAACTCTCTATACCTCTCCCTTCCTCTCTGTAAAAAATCAATAAAATATATTTAAAAAAACTATAAGCAAATAGTCTTTAATGATAATTGATAGACTTCCTTTTTTGAGTAATTGTTTCAAATACAGCTTGACTTGGAAAGTCAAGTCAAACACAAAAATAATTGGTTTAAAGACACGAGATTGTGGCAAAATAATGAGGAATAGAGGAGCTGAGATTTTGAAGTGTAGAACTATGGAAAGATGAACTAATTGTAAATATCTGCTTTGTGCTTGAGGGCTTTTTCAGATTCATGACTATAGTGGATTAAAGATAATGGCAAATTCTTTGTAAATTTTCCCAATCAAAAGATATATTTTCTTTCTTCTCCCCTTTATGACTGGCTCTGTAACTTGGTTTTGACCATTAGGATGCAGTAGAAGTGCAGTTGTATGATCTCAGAGATTAGGTAATTGGAGTTTTGTAGCTTCCATTTTCTTTTTTTGGAACATATGATCTGGACGAATCCAGGAGTCATGTGAGAAGTTCAAATACCCAGACATTGCCTGCAATGCCAAGTTAGCTTGGTGAGAAGTTGATAGAGAGAGCTACTTGGTCAGCTTCCATCTTCTGTAGCCACCTCAGCTGTGGTGACCTGTGACTAAAAAAACCATCTTGCAAGCATACCAGCATCAGAATTACAGGGGTGCCAGAAGAAGAGAGAGAGCAAGATACTGAAAACCTATTTGAGGAAATAATGACAAAACTTCCCCGACCTGGTGAAAGAAATAGACCTCCAAGTCCAGGAAGCACAAAGAATCCCAAACAAAAGGAATCTAAAGAGGACCACACCAAAACACATCATAATTAAAATGCCAAGAGCAAAAAACAAAGAGAGAATCTTAAAAGCAGCAAGAGAAAAACAGTTAGTTACCTACAAGGGAGTACCCATACGATTGTCAGCTGATTTCTCAACAGAAACTTTGCAGGCCAGAAAGGAGTGGCAAGAAATATTCAAAGTGATGAATAGCAAGAACCTACAACCAAGATTACTTTACCCAGAAAAGCTATCATTCAGAATTGAAGGTCAAATTGAAGCTTCACAGGCAAGAAAAAGCTAAAGGAGTTCACCACCACCCAACCAGTATTATATGAAATGCTGAAAGGTATCCTTTGAGAAGAGGAAGAAGAAGAAAAAGTAATGATAAAAATTACAAAGAACAAATACATATCTATCAAAAAGTGAATCTAAAAATCAAGTGAATAAAAATCTGATGAACAGAATGAACCGGTGAATAGAATAGAATCAGGGGCATAGAAAGGGATTGGACTGACAGTTCTCAGGGGGAAAGGGTGTTGGGAGTGCAGGAAGAGACTGGACAAAAATCGTACACCTATGGATGAGGACATTGGGGGGGGCAAAAGGGCAGAGGGCGGGGTGGGAACTGGGAGGAGGGAAGCTTGGGAAAAAAATGGGGAACAACTGTAATAATCTGAACAATAAAGATTAAAAAAATAAAAAATTAAAAAAAGAATGCCCAAAAAAAACCAAAAAATAACATTGAAAAAACAATAAAAAACAAAAAACAACCCTCCCCCCCCCACAAAAACATCCTCAACATCAGTTCAGCTAAGACTTGACATGATTCCAAATCCAGTCACCACTAATTGCAACTAAATGAAAGACTCATGTGAGAACCACACAGCTTCCCTGTCTGCTCCTGGAACTATGAGTGATAGAAAATTGTTTTATCCACTAAAATTTGGGGTGATATATTACACAACAATAGATATTCAAAAGTAAGATACACAGAAAGTGCTTTGCCTGGACAGTGGGAACCAGCTGCCAGGGAACCAGCTGCCAGGGAACCAGCAGAACCCTTGGTGGTCTCAAAAGGCTGCTGAAACCATATTGCCCATTTGAGAGGTCTGTGTGAAAAATCTTCAAGCTGTAGAATTTTGAGTTTTTTCTTTCTGTGTGTATGGCATATTTCAAAGAGTGTTAACTAAAAACTTCAGAAAACTTTAAAACTCAGATATAAAAATAATGGATCAAAAATAAATTCAGCCCAATGAAAATATTTGCATCTTCAAAGAAAATGATGAGAATTATAGATGTATGGAGGAAATATATGTAATGAGGGATTCTAAATTGGCTGAGACAGATAGTTTTCAGTGAACTGTTAAGTGTTTGACATTTTTTATATTATTACTAATTCTCAAAACAACAGTTGGAGGTTCTATTATACTAGGGGCCCGGTGCACAAAAAATTGTGCACTCGGGGGTCCCTCAGTCCAGCCTGTACCTGCACAACCTGCCACCTGCTACCCGCACATCTTGCCCCACCCACCCCACACACATCACCTGCCACCCACTGATCCCGCCCACCCAATCCCACACCACCCGCCACCCCGCTGATCGCTGATGGCTCCCCACCCCCCACACCAACCACCACCATGCCATCTCCCTCCCGCCCACCCCCACATCCTGCTCACCCTGCCGCTGGCACTGCACTGGCCTCCAGGGCTGCGGCCGCCATCTTGCCTGAGCTAATTTGCATATAGCCATTCTTATTGGCTGGTGGGCGTGGCTTACCCCCGTCCCGGAGAAACGGTTAATTTTAGTATTACACTTTTATTAGTTAAGATGTATACACTAGAGGCCCTGTGCATTAAATTCATGCATGGAGGGCAGTTCCCTCAGCCCAACCTGACCCCTCTTATAGTTGGGAGCCCTCAGGGGATGTCCTACTGACGAGTTAAGTCTACTCCCCACAGGGAATGGGCCTAAGTCACAGTCTGGCTTTCCTTTGTGGGAGGTGACTGTGCTGATTAGGGGAAGGTGTTGCTCCCATCACCCTGCTGCTGCTGCTGCCAGCTGCCCTCAGTCCTTGCAGCTGCTGTGGCTTTGTCTGGAAGGATGTCTGGAAGACATCCAGTCTATCCAGTCTAATTAGCATATTACCCTTTTATTAATATGCTAAGTATATATCTATACTCCCATACTATTTTCCATCATGGCTACACCAATTTATATTTCCACCAACTGTTTAGCAGAGTTCCCACATATTCACCAATTTGGTTCTAACTCTCCTGATATAATTTTCATCTGTTTTATTTTTATTTCATTTATTATGCTCTTTACCTAGTATTTTTTACCTAGTTATTTTTATAATGTTTTGTTATTCATTTTATCAGTATTATTCTTATGTCTTTGAGGAAATTATGTATATTTTATATTCTTGATGTTTCTCCTATAAGTCTTTCTTTGAGTCATATGTTGTCTGGTGTGTTACCTTGCCTCCCTTCACCCCTATCTCCTCACTCGCAGTGGATATATTTTTCAGATGGGTGATTATTTTGGATTCTGAACTCATGACCTATTTATATCTTTAGCTATACTGTCTAGTAATGTGTATAGACAGAAGCTAAGCCCTATTTTGTGATGTTCTGAATGAATTTAAAGAAATGAAAGAGATGATCCTGAGCCCAGAGAGCTCGAGTCATTATAAAACCCCTCTTATCTTACTTGCCTTCTTAAAACATTATCTTTTTATCTTTTGAATTTCATTTTATTATAAGAAGCAGCATTGGGACAAGGACAAGACTAACTGTTTAGATTTACAGCCCATAATTCCACAGCCTCTGAAGGCTTAGGAAGAGAGGATAGAAAAATGATGCCTCAAGAGTAGCAGAGCAGCTACTGTTTTTATCTCCTTACCCTAGAACTGCTTGGATATTGTCCTCAGAATACTAGGCAGGTAAAACTGTTTCTTTTGGAGAACCAAGATGGCGGCATAAGGTATACCTGAATGTGCAGCCTCCCACAACCACATTAAAAAATACAACTATAAAGCTAAACAGCCATCCTCCAGAACCAAGGGAGTGGAAGCTTTATAACTAGAAGGCAAGAGAAGGAGTGCATTGAGACTGAGTAGAAGTTCCTGGCGCCAAAACAGAGAGGTACAGACTCGCGCACAACAGTGGCGGCGTGGGCAAACAGTGGCTGCGGCTGCACCTGGGTCCATAGCTTGGAAGGGGTTTACAAGCTCCGGGGTCGCACTGAACACATTGTGGGCAGTCTGGCAATGGGGTGGAAGACAAGTGGCGTTCTAGCTGAGCTGTTTGCAGTGATTGCTGATGCGGAGCTCTGAGACTCGGGGACTCAGGAGTGCGCAGATGCCAGGGCGTGGAGATGCAAAAATGGGGAAAAGCCGTGGAGCCGGCTGAGGGGCAGCCATTGCAGGTTGTTCTGCCCCGGTGATTCTGAGACCTCGCCCCACCCAATATACAACCCCACCCAAGCTGTGCGCCTGTCTGCCTGCAGCCTAACCTAACAGACTGTAGCTGGGACAGAGATCTCCAAAAATTCCAAACCCCAAATAACGAGGAGAAAGGCCTGGAGGTCATTTCTTTTCAGTGACACCAACAGCAATCAAGACCTAACTACAACAAGACTGTGCACCCAGCCCTCAAAGGCGTACACCAAGAGTGTCCACCCCAGATGATTGGGGAGGCTGAATCACTGGGCCCTATAGGACACATAGCATAGAAAGCCACTCTATCAACACAAGGAAGCAGCCAAAATGCAGAGACAAAGAAACAGATCACAAATGACAGAAATGGAGGAAAGCAAACGACTGGATAGAGTTCAAAACCACAGTTATAAAGCTACTCAAGAATCTTCTATGAACCTCCAAGGAACTAAGTGAGACCTTCAAAGATCTTAATCAGAATACCAAAAAAAAAAAAAAAAAAAAAAAAAAAAAAAAAAAAAAAAAAAAAAAAAAAAAAAAAAAAAAAAAAAAAAAAAAAAAATGGAAAAGGACCAATCAGAAATTAAGAATATACTGACTGAAATAAAGAATAATATACAGAGATTCAACAGCAGACTAGAGGATCGCAAGAATCAAGTCAAAAATATGAAATACAAAGAAGCTGAAAACACCCAACCAGAAAAGGAAAAAGAAAAAAGAATCTAAAAATATGAAGATAATGTAAGGAGCCCAACATCAGAATTATAGGGGTGCCAGAAGAAGAAGAGAGAGAGAAAGATACTGAAAGCTTATTTGAAGAAATAATGACAGAAAACTTCCCCCACCTGGTGAAAGAAGTAGACTTACAAGTCCAGGAAGCACAGATAATCCCAAATAAAAGGAATTGAAAGAGGACCACACTAAGACACATTATAATTAAAATGCCAAGGGCAAAAGACAAAGAGAGAACCTTAAAAGCAGCAAGAGAAAAGCAGTTAGTTACCTACAAGGGAGTACCCATACGACTGTCAGCTGATTTCTCAACAGAAATCATGCAGGCCAGAAAGGAGTGGCAAGAAATATTCAAAGCGATGAATAGCAAGAACCTACAACCAAGATTACTCTACCCAGCAAAGCTATCATGTAAAATTGATGGTCAAATAGAGAGCTTCACAGATAAGAAAAAGCTAAAGGAGTTCTTCACCACCAAACCAGGATTATTCGAAATGCTGAAGGCATTTTTTAAGAGGAGAAAGAAGAAAAAGGTAAAAATAAAAATTATGAACAACAAAGTGACAACAAATACATATCTATCAACCAGTGAATATAACAATTAAATCAATAGAAATATCTGATGAACAAAATATATTGGTGAATAGAATAGAAGTAAGGGCATAGAAAAGGAATGGACTGACAATTCTCAGGGGGAGCGGGATGTGAGGGGTATGGGAAGAGACTGGACAAAAATCTTACATCTATGGATGAAGACAGTGGTGGGGGTAAGGGCACAGGGTGGTGGTGTGGAACCAGGTGGAGGGGAATTATGGGGGTTAAAAAAAGAGGAACATCTGTAATAATCTGAACAATAAAGATTTATTAAAAAAACTGTTTCTTTTGATTCTTGTCCACAGTAATAATAGGAAGAATAAAACCTACCAACTTACACATTTAGGCATTGAACCTTCCAACAGCTCAGCTGCAGAATCAGTAATTTTATTCCTTTAATTATCTATACCTCGCATTATGTTCCAAGTTTGTATTAACATAAGCCAACTTCAATGAATAGTTTCATAAAAGCATGGCATATTTTTCTTGGGCAAGCTCATTTAGAAGGAGATATGTTCCTTCTCAAATTAATTTCGAAATTCTTATATTGTAAAGGCTGGGTGAAGCCCTGACTAGTGTTCTTAAAATTTGGCTTACACCAAATAATTTTCTTTCTTACTTCAGCATACTCAGAGATATCCAGGACACATGTTGTTGATGGTAGCCCACTCAACATTATTACTACATATGAAGCATGATAATCACTATATGGTATTCTACTTGCACTCCAAACAGTAATCAGTGTTCCACAGTGCATTAGGATATTATTAAACTATGTGAAAGTAGTCAGATTTCCAAAATGTTCCTGGTTCCATTGAAATTGAGCCCCTTCCACCACTTATTCAAATGTAAGTTGCTACACTGGTCCATGTGTGGAGTTCTTGGTGGATAGTCTATTCCTAGTTAGTTGCTAAGACTCATAATTTAGAATATTCTAGATATAAAACTGTATTGATATATATATTTTTTCACTTTATGAAACAGGCATCCATGGCTCATTTTAAAAACAAAAGCAAAAACTTGGGGACAAGTTAAAAGAATGGAGCCCCGTCACAGAATTTGTCCTAATATCTAACAAAAGGAGGCAAAAAGATAAAAATAAAATCACAATTAACAAAAAATCACCAGAAACTACCAAAAAGACAGAGTGGGAGATATCAGCTATTAGCTTAAAAGGGTATCAGCTAAGAAAAGCAACAATACATCCTTTAGGGTCTGTGAAAGCCTTCTAACCTTGCCTCTAGAAACCTCTTTTAACCATAACTTCTGGAAAAATAAATGTGAGTTGACAAAAATCTTGACTATTTTTGCCTCATTTGGAGAAAAATGGAGTGAATGTACATCCTTTAAGAAACTTCCTTTATGGAAAGATGGAAGTTGTAATGGCTGCAGTTGGAAAATAAGTGAAAAAGGGGAGGAGAGTCATTGTTGACACTTAGAAGCATGGTCTTCATGGCTCTATGATGAAGAGCAATATCAATGCTAGATTTCTTTCAAGACAATGCTGATAATATAATGTCTTTTCTTAAAACTTCTCTTGATTCACCAAAGTTCAAGTAATTCTATAGTTAATAATTGAACACCTTCATGATCTGGCCTCTCTTTTTCACTCAAAATTCATACCTTCCAATTCTCCTATGTAAGTAATATGCTTTTCTTCTTATGTCAAGTCATTTCTGGAAAACAGTTAATTTCCCCAATTGTTTTCTATAAATTCTCATTCATCCTTCTCTAGTAACACTTACCATGTTACTTTAATTAAAAATAAACCAATTACATAAATTAACAGTTCAAAAACCTTTCTATCCCACTATACTATACATTCCTTGAAATTAGGAGAAATGCCTTCTATCTTTTTACCTTCAAGGGCCAGTTCAGCATTTAAAATATGGTTCACTCAATATATTAAAATATATCATTTTTTTAAAGTTTCACAATCTTTCTCATGGTGTCCTTGAATGCCTTCTTCACCTGCTGATTTCTTAGAGTGTAAATGAAGGGGTTTAACAAGGGAGTAACGGAAGTGATCAGCACAGCTATTCCTTTGTTGAAAGCACCTACTTCTTTTGCAGAGGGATTAATGTACATAAACATGCAGCTGCCATAAGAGAGGGAGATGACAATCAAGTGAGAGGAACAAGTGGAAAAAGCCTTTGTCCTCTGCTGGGTAGAAGGGATCCTCAGAATGGTCCTAATAATATATGTATAAGAAAGTGTCACCAGTAACAGCGTAACCACTAGAGTCACAGCAGCCAAGAAGATAACCACCAGTTCTAAGAGACTTGTATCTGAGCAGGCAAGCTCCAGGAGGGGCCCATAGTCACAGTAATAGTGATTCAGCACATTGGAGGCACAGAAATCCACCTGGCTCATCAGGAAGATGGGGGGTAAGATAGCTAGGAGTCCCCCCAGCCAGGAGCAAAACACGAGTTGTATGCAGACTCTGCTGCTCATAAGGGTCAGGTAATGCAGGGGTTTGCATATGGCCACATAGCGATCATAGGACATAGAGGCCAGGAGGTAAAACTCTGTTGCCCCAAGAAATATTGCAAAAAAATATTGAATTAAGCATCCAGCAAAGCTGATGACTTTATTTCCTGTTGTCACACTGATCAGAAATCTGGGAATAAAAATGGATGTGAAGGAAATTTCTAAGACAGAGAAATTCCAGAGGAAGAAATACATGGGGGTCTGGAGGTGTGGGTCTACCAGTGTGAGTATGATGATGGTCAGATTTCCTAGAACACTTAGCATGTATGTGAGGAGCATAAAGGTGAATATCATGACCTGGATTTCAGGTTGATTTGTGAGGCCGAACAGAATAAACTCAGTAAACATGGTCCTGTTTTTCATTGTTGACCTTCAGTAGATCTAAGGAAAAGAGATGAGAATGATGACAACTGAATTTTCTCAGGGTGGGAGAGATAAAGCTGACTGTAACTAATAGAATTAGGTCATATATTAATTACTCTCCATCCAATTGGCTCAAGCCAATGTCCCATTGGACTGGACTAGACTGCATGGAAGTCGCAGGTCTTCTACAGAAGTGACCTTTTTTCTAAGTCTTATAGTTTCTTTTTTTAAAAATATGTTTTATTGATTTTTTACAAAGAGGAAGGGAGAGGGATAGAGAGTTAGAAACATCGATCAGCTGCCTCTTGCACCCGCAACCAAGGTACATGCCCTTGACTGGAATTGAACCTGGGACCTTTCAGTCCGCAGACTGATGCTCTATCCACTGAGCCAAACCAGTCAGGGCAAAGTCTTATAGTTTCTTAAGTCCATCTATTCCTGTATTCTTAACAGAATATATTATAGAAAATTTATTTTTTTTCAGAAGAATATGTTTTAGAACCTTTTCTTCCCCCTAAAATTTTCAGGAAATCTCCACATTTAAATCACTTTTCTCTGACTCTTATTAGTCTCTCTTACTTCTGTGCTGTTGGTAGAAATATCTCTCTCTGATTCTGTTTTCTGTGCTTTCTTTTTTCTTACCTGTGTGTTTTCCCCTTTGTCTATTTTTTTCTTCTTTCTGTACTGTTTGATGCTTCACTGGCTATCTGTCATAGATCTTCATCTCCATTACTGTCCACATCTCTGATTTCCTTGTTTTGTACACCAATGGGAATTTCCCCACACAGATTATGCTGAAGATCTTGGTATATAATTGATTTTTTCTATACCTCCACTTCTTTTGTGGGGTGAATTTGTAATAGACCTTTAGAACTTTTAAGATCTTGGTCCAACACTATGTTATTTTATGCCATGGGCATTTTTGTCTACATGAACAAGGTTCAGGCATCAATAAATAATATTAATTAGCATTTTTATATGTTTCTCTGTCACATTCAGAGTCTCCTAGGAATTTATTTTGGATATATCTCTGAGAAAAGAGATCTTGAGAGATCCATAGGCAGCATCTCAGAGTGGATTTTGTCCCAGTCTTAAAGGATCCTCAGTGGCAAACCAAGGACCACAATTTATTATGCCTTAAACTTTCTTGTCCTCTATTCTTGGGATACAGAAATCAGGAAGAAGGAGATCCATGTTTCTAACAATAAGATTCTTCTGTAGATAAATTGGTAATCCCCAAGGAAGGAAACTTTGATGGAGGCATTTTGTGTTCATCTTTAGGTTTTTCTGATTAAGAGGCAAAGACAATACACATGCATATGGATTAGAAAAATCATATCCTCGCAATCATTCTTGTCAATCTCTCCATTACTCCATACAGCTTTTGGGGAAACTAAGTGATGTGAAACGTTTATCTGAATCCTCGACAGCCCTCTCTTCTCTGTTGGTACTAACCTGTGGTCTTTGGCAAGTACTGCATCTTCATCCAGATTTTCACAATTGATTGAGCTCATGATCCACTTTTATGGAATAACATCAGTGACTTTAAAAACATACAGTGCCCACATCCTTGACAATCTGAATGACTGCAGTGGGCTCTTTATCTTACGGTTCCTATGAGGTAAATCAAAGGTGAAATGTGCCATGTGAATCTCTGAATAGTATGAAATGTAACATGTTTTCCATTGGCTTCCCATCCACATTCTATCATTTTCTTAACAGAAGTAACCAAGTTCGTAGAGGTTAACTAGGAAGGAAGTATATTACCTTTCATTCTATGAATCCAAACCAGAATTAAATCACAGTTTCTGAGGAACACAGTCCTGCACGTATGTAATAAAAAGGAAATGTAAATAAGTTACCCCTTTCCTAGCAAAGACAGAATTAGAAGAGAAGACTTCAATAGACTGAAAATTCCTTAATATTTCTATTTTAAGAGAGGTTATTATGAAGTCCTTAAAGGCAAGATATGAACTTCGCAGAGTCTATATTAGCCAGAGTGACACAGGTTTTATCTGCTCTTTTTAGAACAGGCACATGGGGATCAATTTCCTGAAGAAGCTAAAGATGCCCTGTGGGCCCAAGTTCAAAATGTGCAAATAAAACTCAGTTGTTGATAACTTTGAGAACAAGTTGTAAACATATGGCTGCAGAGAGAAGTTCCTGAGAGACCATGATAAGGGTTCCATGAAAATCTCTGCCATAGCATGAGGTTTGTGAAGTTGAGAGCAATGTAGTGAGACCCCTGGGAATTGGTATGCCTGACCAATGCACAGTTGCTATTATGCATTGTTCCTATTATTGTTGCCTTTAATAACCAAATTTGGCCAGTGCTCAATCTTGACATAAAAGGATGTCACTTCGCAGTGGATTGTAACAATCTTTTAAAAATTATTATCTTTATTTTCATATTATTACAGTTGTTCCTCTTTTTTCCCCCATAGCTCCCCTCCTCCCAGTTCCCACTCCACCCTCTGTCCTTACCCCCGCCCCCACTGTCCTCATCCATAGGTGTATGATTATTGTCCATTCTCTTCCCGCACCTCCAACACCCTTTACCGCCCAAAATTGTCAGTCCACTCCCTTTCTATGCCTCTGGTTCTATTCTATTTACCAGTTTATTCTGTTCATCAGATTTTTTATTCACTTGATTTTTAGATTCACTTGTTGATAGATATGTATTTGTTGTTCATAGTTTTTATCTTTACTTTTTAATCTTCCTCTTCTCAAAGGATACCTTTCAGCACTTCATATAATACTGGTTGGGTGGTGATGAACTCCTTTAGCTTTTTTTTTGTCTGTGAAGCTCTTTATCTGACCTTCAATTCTGAATGATAGCTTTGCTGGGTAAAGTGATTTTGGCTGTAGGTTCTTGCTGTTCATCACTTTGAATATTTCTTGCCACTCCCTTCTGGCCTGCAAAGTTTCTGTTGAAAAATCAGCTGACAGTCGTATGGGTGCCCCCTTGTAGGTAACTAACTGCTTTTCTCTTGCAGCTTTTAAGATTTTCTCCTTCTCTTTTGCTCTTGGCATTTTAATTATGATGTGTCTTGGTGTGGTCCTTTTTGGATTCCTTTTGTTTGGAGTTCTCTGTGCTTCCTGGACTTTGAAGTCTATTTCTTTCATCAGGTGGGGGAAGTTTTCTGTCATTATTTTTTCAAATAGGTTTTCAATATCTTGCTCTCTTTCTTCTTCTGGCACCCCTATAATTCTGATGTTTGTGCGCTTGAAGTTGTCCCAGAGACTCCTTACACTATCTTCATATTTTTTGATTCTTTTTGGCTTTTCCGGCTGGATGGATTTTGCTTCTTCATATTTCATGTCTTTGACTTGATTCTTGCGATCCTCTCATCTGCTGTTGGGTCTCTGTATATTATTCTTTATTTCAGTCAGTGTATGCTTACTTTCTAGCTGGTCCTTTTGAAATTTATCAGTGGTTTCTAGAAAAGTCTTGAAAAACCTAATAACCATGGTTTTGAACTCTATATCCAGTCGTTTGTTTTCCTCCATTTCTGTCATTTGTGACTTGTTTCTTAGTTGCTGCATTTTGGCTGCTCATTGATAGGGTGGCTTTCTGTGCTAGGTGTCCTATAGGGCCCAGTGATTCAGCCTCCCCAATCACCTGGGGTGGACACTCTTGTTGTACGCCTTTGAAGGCTGGGTGCACAGTCTTGCTGTAGTTATCACTGGGAGGTATTACTGGGAGGAAATGACCTGCAGGCCTTTCTCCTCATTGTTTGGGGTTTAGATCTTTTGGAGTTCTGTCCCAGCTGCAGACCCTTAGGTTATGCTGAAGGCAGGCAGGTGCACAGCTTGGGCGGGGTTGAGTGGGGTGGGGTCTCAGAATCACCGGGGCGGAGCAACCCACAATGGCTGCCCCCCTGCTGGCTCCGTGGCTTCTCCTGGGTTTGGCACCTCCACTCCCTGGCATCTGTATGCCCCTGAGTCCCTGAGTCAGTGATCGCTGCGAACAGCACTGCTAGAACGCCACTGGTCTTCCGCCCCGTTGCCCTACAGCCTGCATCGCATTCAGTGTGACCCTGGAGTTTATAATCTCCTTCCAAGTTGTGGACCCAGACTCAGCCACCACCACCCTTTCACCTGTGCGGCTGCTTCCATTCCGTGCGTCCATACCTCTCAGTTTTGGTGCCGGGATCTTCTACTCAGTCTCATTGCATTCCTTCTCTTGCCTTCTAGTTGTAAAGCTTCCCCTTCCTTGGTTCTGGAGGATGGCCGTTTATCTGTATAGTTGTATTTTTATAATGTACTTGTGGTGGCTGCGCATGTAGGTATATATCTCATGCCACCATCTTGGTTCTCTCAATTGTAACAATTTTAATACCATGGGATATTTCATTAATATCTGCATACTCAGATTAATACTCAATATTATACTCAATATTACTCAAATTAATACTGTACTCATCAAGTAGAAAATATTTTGCTTTTATAAATTTGGCTAGTATGTTCCATTCTATGAATAGTTCTATAGTCTCTCAGAAGCAATTTTCTTTACCTTTGAAGAAACAATACATTTTCACTCAAGTTCCCATGGAATATTTCAACAGCCCTGTCAGTGCACATACCTTTGCAGGCAAGATCTTACCCACATCCAACTCATTCCAAGAGCACAAGTGTGATATTATATTGTTATCATCCTCTTGCAAGAAAATTCAAACAATATACACACTGACAAGGGATCTGCAGACACTTGTCACAGAACTTTCCAATTAGGGTTGAGCCATTGCATCCTGTGAAATTTACTTCAGTAAAATTTCAGGACATTACTCATCAGCCCAAGGATGAGTTATACTTGATGCAGTAAGGAACCAACGCTTCCCTTTCATCAGCACATTGTACTTTAAAATAGACTCAATATTTACTGTTTATTTGGGTTTCAGGGGTAACATGTTCCTCATTTATAAATTTTAAGTCCATTATACTACTAGTTTCAGGTGTATAGCATAATGATTTGGTATCTGTATATTTTGAGAAATGATTACCACAATAAGTCTAATTAAGATTCTTCATTATACATAATTACAGATTTGTTTCTTTTTGTGATGAGAACTTTTAAAATATACTTATTTAGCAACTTTCAAATACGCAGAACAATATTATTAACTACTAGAGGCCTGGTGCATGGATTCATGCACTGGTGGGATCTGCGGGGATTGGGTCAAAAATGGCAGTCCAACACCCCCTGAGGGGTCCTGGATCACAAGAGGGTGCAGGCCAGGATAAGGGAACCCACGGGTGTACAGGGACTCTAGTACACATATAAGATCTTTGGTTGATCTCTTGCCATCCTCATCCCTCCCACTTTCCCTCTGAGATTCATTAGTCTGTTCCATGTTTCCATGCCTGTACACTGAACCTCTGCTCCCTGGTGGTCAGTGCGCATCATAGCTACTGGTTGAATGGTCAAACGGTTCAAATGGTTGAATGGTCAAACGGTTGCTTAGGCTTTTATATACATAGATAGACATCATGTTGTACATTATATATCCAGGTTCTGCAAGGCAGATGAAGTTCTAAAACAAGGATTGTTCTTAAAGTTTGCAAGATACTTAGTTGCCACAATCTTAGATTTAAAAATCTGGGCTACCAAAGCATATATATATATATATATTTGTTAAACCTCACCTGAGAATATTTTTCCATTGATTTTTTTAAAGAGAGAGTGGAAGGAAGGTGGAGACACACACACACACACACACACACACAGAAACATTGATGTGAGAGAGACACATTGATTGGTTGCCTTCCTAATGCATCTCACTAGGGCTGCAACCGAGGTATGTGCCTTTGACTGAAATTGAACTCAGGACCCCTCAGTACACAGGCCAATGCTATATCCACAGAACCATACTGGCAAGGGCCAAAACATATTTTAAAATAAATTTTACTTATTTATTTAATTTTATTTTTTCCATCGCCATTTATCCCTTCTATGCCTTCTTCCACCTCCATCCCCTCATCCCTTAACACCCCAATTGCCTTCATCCCCCGAGCTGTCTGCCTGCTCTCTCTCTATGAGTCTGTCTCTATTTTTCTTTGTAGCTCAGGTTATTCTTTAAATTCTACATATGAGTGAAATCATATGGTACTTGTCTTTTTTATTGGATTATTTCACTTGGCATAATGTTCTCCAGATCCATTTATGCGGTTATAAAGGGTAATATTGCCTTCTTTTTTTATAGCCAAATAGTATTCTAATGTGTAAATTACCATGGCCATTTTATACATTCATCTATTGATAGACCCTGGAGCTGCTTCCAAATCCTGGCTATTATAAAAAATGCTGTAATGAGCATAGGGGTACATATTTCTTTTGAAATAGTATTTATGGTTTCTTTGGATAAATTCCCATAAATGGAATCACTGGTCATACAGTGGTTCCATTTTTAATTTTTAAAGGTAACTCCCCATCCAAGATGGTGGCATAGGTACATGCCTGTACTCACCATCTCCCACAACCACATAAAAATTACAACTATAATACAGACCAACCATTATCCAGAACCTCCTGAAAGCTGGCTAAATTGAAATCCTATAACTAGAGAAGTAAAGAATGCGGGAGCCCCTTACACATCCCGCGTGGTTCAGGGTTCCTGTTCAGGTTCAAGTTCTGGAGGAGGCCATACGCAAAATGAAGAGAGAGAGACTAGAAGAAAATTAATTTAGAATAATGGAGACCAGGCGTGGCATCTTTCCACTAGTGGGTAAGATTGCCCACCACACAGGTCTTGCTCAAAGCTTTTATTAGGGCAATGGGGAAAACAACCACATCCTTATCCTAAGGGCAGGAAACTCCAACAACAAAGAGGCAACAAGAATTTACATATCAGTAACAGAGGTGGAGTGCTGCTTTAACTATCAAAGTCTCCATCTAAACGATGGGTGAGGAGCTCCCCCACTATTCAGGGGAATTAAGGTCGACCAGCCTTCAGGCACATTTCTCTACTGAGTGACAATGACTGGTCTCCGGCAAAAGAAGAAAGCACACTGAGATGGGTAGGAGGGGTGGAGGCATGGAATGGGCTTGCCCGGCACCTTGTGTCACTTTTTTAATTGGGAGGGAGATAATCTCTGTGGAGGTCCCCTGTGAGGAGCAAGGGGGTCCCAACCTCACACCAGACCTCCAGCTCAGGCTCCGGAGCTGGGAAGAGAAGTCCCCATAACTACAGGCTGTAAAAACCAGTGGGGATTTCAACTCATGGAGGCTGATGAAGACCCAGATGTTTGTTTTAAAGGGCTGGCACACCAACTGATCTTAAAAGGTCCTGCTTCCTTTGAGCTCCAGGGCCAGGGCGAGGCTCTGGGAGACTCAGACACATACAAGGAGGAATTGGATTGTCTGGTATTGGGACGGGAACTCGGTGATGGCTTTCTCCCAGAAGGAGGCGCTGGCAGGGTTATTGTTCTTATGCTGGCAGTCATTTCTGTTTGCTCTGCCCTGGTGATTCCCTGAGACCTTGCTCCATCCAGTTTGCAGCCCCACCCTTGCTTTCCAGCTTGGCCTTGGCTGGGTACTTCCTAACGCAATACAAATAGAAGGAATCTGCAGATCTCTCTATAGCTCCTGCCATGTGGCCCCAGGCAGTGGCTGATTTTGCACCTCCCTGGAGAATGAAGAGCCAGTGCACTGAGGGAGCAGCATCAGACCATACCACATTACAACTCTACACATCCATAAGCTACACACTTAAGGGGCAGACTCAGTGAGCACCAAAGTTCCACTGATGCAAGTCCTGCTCCATAGGTGTGTCTCCTGCACAGTAGCTCTCCCACTGTAGTCGCTACTGGCCCTCACAGCCAATTGGCCTAGAGGTCATTTCCTCCCAATGATACCAACAGCAATCAAGTCTCAACTACAACCAGGTTGTGCTCACAGTCCACAAAGAGGTGCACCTAGAGGACCCAACTCAGGTGACTGGGGAGGCTGAGCCACTGGGCCCTATAGGACACTTACTACACAAGGCCACTCTACCAACTCAAAGAGACATAGCAGCTCTACCCCATACACAGAAAAAAAACAACACAGGGAAGCAGCCAAAATTTGGAGACAAAGAAACACCACAAATGAAAGAAATGGAATAAAGCAAACTACTGGATATAGAATTAAAAACCATGCCTGTAAGGTTACTCAAGAATCTTCTTGAGACCTCTAAGGGACTTAGTGAAACTTTGAAGGATATTAGTAACAATTAAAAAAAAAAAGAAAAAGAAAAAGCACCAGTCAGAAATTAAGCATACACTGACTGAAATATAGAATAATATACAAAGATTCAACAGTAAAGTAGAGGATTCCAAGAATCAAATAAAAAAATACTCAAACAGAGGAGCAAAAAGAATTAAAAAATATGAAAATAGTGTAAGGAGCTTTTGGGACAACTTCAAGTGTATCAAAACTCACATTATAGGGATGCCAGAAGCAGAAAGAGAGAGAGAGAGCAAGATAATTAAAAAACATATTTGAAGAAATAATGACAGAAAACTTCCCCTACTTGGGGTTTTTGTTTAAGATTTTTTAA
Source organism: Murina feae (assembly GCA_004026665.1). Taxonomy (NCBI): domain Eukaryota; kingdom Metazoa; phylum Chordata; class Mammalia; order Chiroptera; family Vespertilionidae; genus Murina; species Murina feae. The sequence goes on from PVJC01019332.1 coordinate 27,457, forward strand.
AATTTATTTTTATTTTTTGTCACTGCCTCAATTTCACTAGTTGTAATCTGACTATACAGATTATATGGTTTTTCCTGATTTAGTATTGGGAGATTATAAGTTTCTAAAAATTTATCCATTTTTTCCAAATTGTACAACTTGTTGACATATAGTTGTTCATAATATTTTCTTATGAATCTTTGTATTTCTTTGGTGTCAGTTGTTATTTCTCCTCTTTCATTTCTGATTTTATTTTTTTGGGTCCCCTCTCTTTTTTTCTTGATGAGTCTGGTTAAAGGTTGATCAATTTTGTTTATCTTTTCAAAGATCCAGCTCTTGGTTTCATTGATCTTTTGTATTGTTTATTTTAGACTCTATTTAATTTATTTCTGCTCTTTATTATTTCCTTCCTTCTACTGACTCTGGGCTTTGTTAGTAGTTCTTTTTCAAATTCCCATAAATGCAAAGTTAGATTGTTTGTTTGAGCTTTTTCTTGTTTCTTTTTAAAAAAAATCTTTATTGTTTGGATTATTACAGTTGTTCCTCTTCCCCCTCCCCCCCCCGTATAGCTCCCCTCCTCCCAGTTCCCATCCCACCCTCTGTCCTTACCGCTCCCCCCACCCCGCTGTCCTCATTCATAGGTGTACGATTATTGTCCAGTCTCTTCCCACACACCCAACACCCTTTTCTGCCCCAAAATTGTCAGTCCACTCCCTTTCTATGCCTCTGATTCTATTCTATTCACGAGTTTATTCTGTTCATCAGATTTTTTATTCATTTGATTTTTAGATTCACTTGTTGATAGATATGTATCTGTTGTTCATAATTTTTATCTTTACTTTTTAATCTTCCTCTTCTCAAAAGATACCTTTCAGCATTTCATATAATACTGGTTGGGTGGTGATGAACTCTTTTAGCTTTTTGTTGTCTGTGAAGCTCTTTGTCTGACCTTCAATTCTGAATGATAGCTTTGCTGGGTAAAGTAATCTTGGTTGTAGGTTCTTGCTATTCATCACTTTGAATATTTCTTGCCACTCCCTTCTGGCCTGCAAAGTTTCTGTTGAGAAATCAGCTGACAGTCATATGGGTGCCCCCTTGTAGGTAACTGACTGCTTTTCTTTTGCAGCTTTTAAGATTCTCTCCTTGTCTTTTGCTCTGGCATTTTAATTATAATATGTCTTGGAATCTTTGGATTCTTTTTGTTTGGGGTTCTCTGCGCTTCCTGGACTTGGAAGTCTATTTCTTTCACCAGGTGGGGGAAGTTTTCTGTCATTATTTCTTCAAATAGGTTTTCAATATCTTGCTCTCTCTCTTCTTATGACACCTCTATAATTCTAGTGTTGGTATACTTGAAGTTGTCCCAGAGGCTCCTTACACTGTCTTCATATTTTTGGATTCTTTTTTCTTTTGGCTTTTCCAATTGGGTGTTTTTTGCTTCTTCATATTTCAAATCTTTGACTTGATTCTTGCGATCCTCTCATCTGCTGTTGGATCCCTGTATATTATTCTTTATTTCAGTCAGTGTATGCTTAATTTCTAGCTGGTCTTTTTTCATATTCTTTAGGGTCTCACTAAATTTATCAGAAGTCTCTAGAAAATTCTTGAAAAACCTAATAACTGTGGTTTTGAACTCTATATCCCATCGTTCGTTTTCCTCCATTTCTGTCACTTGTGATCTGTTTCTTTGTCTCTGCATTTGGCTGCTTTCCTGGGTTGATAGAGTGGCTTTCTGTGTTAGGTGATCACTGACAGGAATTGACGTCCAAGCCACTTGGTTATGAGAATCAGCTGTGTCTATAGTGGGAGAACTTCTGTGTTGGAGACACCCTTATGGGGCAAGAGTTGTTTCAGTGGGGCTTTGGTGCTCACTGCATCTGCCCCGAGTGTGTCCCTTGTGAATCTGAAGAGTTGTATTTAGGATGGTCCAACTCTGACCACTGAGTATGCTGGCTCTTGTATCTCTAAGGAGGTGCTATTTTAGCCTTTGCCTGAGGCTACTTAGCCTTTTATATGCAAAAGCCTCTGTGCACAGCTTGGGAGGGGTGAGGCTCGGGGAATCAGCTAAGGCTGATTCTCAGCCCTGTGCTAAGAGACACTGGGTCTCTGTGTCCCACGGTAATCGCTGCAAGCAACACTGAGAGAAACCCGCTTTGGATTTCCTCCCGGTGTCCGTCAGTCCAACTTCTCTGGGTATGAGCCTGGGTCCCTAGAAACTCACCTGGAACTGGAGTTCAGCCGCTGGGAGCTTGTGGTTCCCTCCAGATTGAAAAAGAACCATGTCCTCCAGCGCCAGCCCTCTCCCCGAGCCCTGCGTGTGCACCTCTGTACCTCCATACTTTGCTTCCGCTCCTCTGAGTTTCAGTCTCTTTCTAGTTGTAGAATTTTCACTCAGCCAGCCTTCCCGTGGTTCTGGGTAGTGTCTGTCTTTTCTTTTTGTTGTGGTTTTTAAATGGTTGTGCCAGGCAGTCAATTCAGGTGTTTACCTATGCTGCCATCTTAGTTTCTCTTTTTTCTTATTTCTTGAGATAGGGGGGTAATGTTATGAATTTCCTTCTTAAGACTGATTTTCCTTTGTCCCACAGATTTTGGATTGTTGTGTTGTCATTTTCATTTGTTTCAAGTTCTGATTGCTTCCTTGACCTCATTGTTAACCCATTCATTGTTTAGTAACATGTTATTTAGCATCCATGCCTTTGTGTGTTTTTAGTTTTCTTCTTGTGATTGGTTTCAAGTTTCATGGCATTATGGTTAGAGAGGATGCTTGATATGATTTTAATCTTCTTAAAATTATTGAGACTTGCTTTGTGTCCTCAGCTTTTTTTAAAACTTAAAATGGATTAGAGATTTATTTTTTTAAATTTGTCTTTATTGTTCAGATTATTATAGTTGTTCCTCTTTTCCCCCCCATACCTCCCCTCCTCCCAGTTCCCACCTCACCCTCTGTCCTTACCCCCTC